>JAJONZ010003895.1:0-54155 GCA_029582445.1 Solanum paucissectum | reverse complement strand
ATCAGGTATATTGAGTTATATTATATTTTTCCATGTTTATGGTATGATTAGAATTAAATTTCATTCTTACTTTCACATTTACTTTATCGACCTCTCTTTGTGGGATAAGATAAGTGCCATCACGCTCGGTTTTTGAATCGTGACAAATGATATCAGAGCAAGGTTCATAGGTCTCACAGTGTACAAGCCATGTCTAATATAGTCTTGAGGATCGGTGAACATAAGTCTGTTACTTATCTTTGATAGACTACTGTGACTTTTAGGAAATCCTTCACTTCTTGACTTTTTATTGTGCGTTCTTGTTCCAACCTGATTCCTATTACTTCATTCCATTCTCTCACTTATAGTGATGAATTGTCCTTGATTCTTTGTGCATGCATTTGGGATGTCATCATGGGCTAGCTTACTCAATTCTTACTATTCATCATTCTAGACTATCAAGAATAGCATACTACTATGCTAGACCTAACTACTATGGAAAACACCCTATCATGAAATCCAAGCTATCCTAGGAAGGATACAAGTATACCAACTTAGCTACCATGCAAAGATTCAATAAGATGCAAGCTATCCTTAGGGGAGTTTGAATCCTCAACCCTAAGATATACTTAGGAGAGTGTGGTGTCTCAATCCTAAGCTACCATGAAATGGTCTTGGCCTAACCAAGTCAAGCTACCATGAAGTGCATTCTAACAATGCTAGTTCAAGCTAGCCATAGGAGCGTATAGATCCTCAACCCTAGGCTACCATGCCTATACTAATGCAAGATACCATGAAAATCATCCTATCAATGCTAGTTCAAGCTAACCTTAGGAGAGCTTAATTCCTCCATCCCAAGCTACCATGAGATCGACCATCCCAAGCTACCATGAGATCGACCATCCCAATCTACCATGAGATCGACCATCCCAAGCTACCATGAGATCGACCATCCCAATCTACCATGAGATCGACCATCCCAAGCTACATAAGTCAACTATCCATGAAGGTCTAACAAGCATGATTCATTTTAGGTAATTAACCCTTCACATTCACATACATGCATACATATAATTCTAAGTAGGTCATATGGGTAAGAGACTTCCACCATAACTCTATCAATATTGTGAATCAAATCAATGCAAGCTAGTTCATCCTATTAGACTTACTCATTCAGCCCGAGTGACCAACATTATGATTTCAAACCCTACATTCCATATTTACTCCACAATCATCATAATAGTCGAGATCACCACACATACTAGTCACAAGCCTTAGTCATAGGTAATTGTAAGCATAATTCATCAAAAGTCCCAATTTTTAATCATTTCAATTCATGTTCTAACATACATGGATAAGTCTAGTTCAATTCATGATTTTATATTCACCTTCTTGGATAAGTTGTATACATGATAACAACCCAAGAGAATCTAGCAAGAATCATCAATTTCTCATCCAAAAGCATAAACCCACATACTTTGAAAATTAGCGTTAACCAAGGAATTCATATAAAATCTTCATAATATCATGAATCAATACTAAATTAACCGTATATTAGTAGTATCCAACTATTTGGAATCATACCCACCTAAAACACATACATTGGAAGTAACCCTCGCTTGATTGGGGTTCTTCTTCCCAAATTAGGGGAAATTCTAGAGGACTCTATGGGTGGAAGAACCCATATATGAAGATCTAAACATACCATAATCAAATCCCTAGCATAAGCCTTTACAAATAGAGCCTTTGTTCTTGACCTTAGCTTCAACCCTAACTTCTTCTTCAATAGAGGTTCTTCTTAGAGAGAGAAATATTTGAGAGATGAGTGATTTAGGATTTTGAATTGTGTCTCATGTAAAGTGACTTAAACTTGGGGCTAATGACTTAAAATAGTCTAAATAAGTGAATTAAATATATAGAAAATGACCCCCACTTAAACCTAGTTGAATAGGAATTTTCCCAAAAGTCCCTCAACTTGGCTATCCCGTCCAGGCACCACGGCCACTATGACGGCTCGTCAAGGGTACCACGGCCTGTGGTTCCTTGACCAGTAGCTCCCCCAACCTGCCAAGACCCTAAAATACTAAAGCACCTTCACGAGTATTTTGACGGACTATGGTCAAGACAACGACTCGTGCAGTGGCTCGTTCATGTTTCGGAATTCGTAATCAACAACACAATTTCCTATACAAGTGTCTACAAATCATGCAATAGTATAGTAACCCAACCAAGGGTTGTGGTCGTGTCCCAAGGGAGACGTTTCGAGAATTAATAGAAAACTAAAATCTAGTTCTAACTAGTCGTAGATAAAGACATTAACGATTAAAAGCACTGTAAATTAGAGGGGGACACAAAAGTGTCAAATATCAATTTGGATGTTTTGTCACAAGTATAGAAAAAACAATGAAAATAACAAGAAAAACAAGTATGGGGAAGAGTTCTTGGGGTGTGACCGTAACACAAGTTGAGATAAATAATTGGGTATATGTTTTCAATAGAAAATTTGCAAGATAATAGTGACTAGGCTAAGCTTTAGATGGAAATAAGCTTCCTCTCGGGCAACTTACCCCGTTTCAAATGCGTTCCTCTCGGACACCCATTTGCCGCATGAAGACCAGCCTACGCCTTACCCCAATCACTCTCTCGAACTGAGTGTTAGGGTATGGGACTAGGTCTCACCCTCTCGGGCTGAACCTCATGTCGACCCACTCCTTAGGCCATTAGTCTAGTGGTCTTGGTTTCGCGACCTCCCTCTCGGGTAAGCCAAAAACACATGGGTGGCTTTGTATTTGCGACTACAAACCCATTAAATTAAACCACAACCACTAGGTGAAATCACCATTAAAATACATCTAACCTATTAGCAAGCAAGACACAACAATAATATCAACATATATTTGCTAAATCACACCCCAAGAATGGGGGTTTTTAGCCACACATCAAGAGATAACAAAATACACCTAAAATGATAGTGAAATCAAATGGGTATAAGAAATTAAACCTTGATTTAAGTAAAGGAAAAAGAATAGAGAAGACCCACTTCCAACTTGGGGAAGATAAACTCCTTTCTTCAAGTTTCCAAAACCCTCTCCAAACTTGAGAGTAAAAAATAAAAAGTACTAAAATTATATTGTCTTATGATACTACCAAAAACTGATCCTAAAATCTGATACTAAGCTATAACTCTCAACGAGTATTTATAGTTTTCAAAAATCTGTGCTGCGGCAGATCACTAGGCGACATTAGTCGGAATCGCCGATCAACTCGGCTATTCGCCTTTTGGTGTAGTTCATCACCGTCTTGCACCATCCTTCAGCATCGTCGTGCTCTGGGTCATTGGGCTACATAGCACTTCTTCGCGAACCTTCTCGGTGATCCACCGATTGCTCACTTTTTCCTCCAACTTGATCCTTTCCTTCAGGGCTCAGCACACTGGAACAAAAGGCGAAGTGAGACCCTTCGGCGATTCGCCAAGTGAACTCGGCGATCCTCAAGCCTTTATTTTATTGTTCTTTTCAGCCTTTTTGTTCCTTTTTAAGAAGTAGTGTCCATGCATTCCTTCAAACTTCAAATACCTGAAACTTAAAGGTGTTCATCAGATATTGAGATAATATAAGCATTTGAGGACACTATTTCTATTAAAATAAATCCCTAAATAAGTCCAATTTGTGGACTCATCAACACCCCCTACTTAAACTTTTGCTTGTCCTCAAGCAAACTCAAGTTTAGTCATTCAAAAAGGATGTCTAAAATAGTGCTACACAAGACTCAATCATGAACATACACAACAAGACTCAGACTACTTATGCAAAGATCAAATGTGTACCCAAAAATTTAAGTTGTGACACACCAATATCAAAGATTTTCATGCTTGCAATACCTGCTACTAACGCAAGTTCAAGCTCAACAGAAGTATCTAAATGCCCTCACACAAAGAATGATTCCATATTCACACACAGAAGTTAATTAATTTAAGACCAGGAATCAGATGCAACGCTCACAATCAAAAAGAGGAACCCAATGCATGTTTTCACCGAAAGGTTTGCCCTTATTTTCCAATCGACTTTCGATTCGGCTTACTCAAGATCAAAAAGGTCTTTTTAAGGCTTGTAATGGGGTTGAGTGCAAAGGTATGGTCATTTAGGCTCGGTGACTTCTTCATCCTCGTGAGATGTGGTGTTCTCAAAATGTCATTTTTTTCCCTTATCACTTTTTCTTCTAGTGCTTTGAAGTTATCCTTTCATTCACTCTCCATGTATTGTTTGGAAACCCAATTCCTTTTGCACCTTTATTCAATTATATATATATACCTTCTTTTTTTTTCTTTTTTTTAGAAGGGTTTCCATTTTGTTTTGCAATACAATGGGTTAGAGAGACTTTTTCTTGCACTTCTTGACTTCTCCTTTTCCTTGTCACCACATCCCCAACTTATGCTTTTGGCCTAAGTTGGCTATTCACTAAACCACAAATAAAGAGGATTATAGGTAGTGGGTCAAGTAAGGTCTAGGGTTCATCAAGTTTCTTCCAAAGAAAGGTAAGGCTCAAGGGGTGTTCAAAAGAGTTTCACACGCACACGGGAAGGCCACAAAAGAGGTATATGTCAAATTTGGCTCACACTCTTTAAAGTTGCCTAAGATCATCTCAAGAGTTCACCTTTCTAAATCAATTAGACTAACGGGGCAAATTCTAGGTTTATTCATGGATAGTTCAAAGTAAGCTAACCACACAAGGCATCGACACTTAAGTCAACAAGGCTACACACTTTTGCTAGTGTGTAACGGTCATTACAAGAGAATCAATTCAATAAATGGCTAATCACAACAAGATGCAAAGAGTTCACATATTGTCTATGCAACTTCATTTGGTCTCATCGTAGCCGCACATTCATGTTTGTTCGATAGAGAGCACTAGTCAAGTCATCAGTATTGATCGGAACTGACACTTAAATTTTGCAAAAGAATTACCACTTTCAACACAAGCGCTGGTGAAATTTTTTGAAAAAATAGAAATTTTTTGGAAGGATCAAAATTTGCATCAATTAAAATAAAAAAGACGAGCCATGAGCTTAAACATCCACAGAAAGCAGTGTAAAAACAATTTTAAAATAGACAACCCAAATTTATACACAAAAACACAAACATCAATAGCACACAAAGGTGGGCCTCACCCCCACCACAAATAAAAGCAATTTATCCTCAAATGCAATTAAAAGTGTTCAACAGTAAAAATAAGTAGAACAAATAGAGAGGTAAAGAAGTGATCCTGGCAATGCAGTAGCTCCATCTGTCAGGGCAGCATGGTTCTTCTGCGACTTTTGGGGGTAGACCTTCCAAAATGTTAGCATTAAAAAGAAGGCGAAGTGGGGACGTTAAGAGATTCGTTGAGTAATTCAGCAAGCTCTCCACAGCATCGCTAAACAACCCAACACGCCTATTTTCAACCCACTTTATCAAATGCTTCACAGCCACATTGTTCCATCTTTACTCAAGTGTCGTCCACTTCCTGCGTACTCGGCGATATCAGTCTGAATCGATGAACTAGTTGGCGTGTCACCGAGCAATCACATGTTTCGCCAAGTTTTACAGAACATTCCAGTAAACCTGGGAGTCAAACTGCGGTCACCATCAAGATCGCCGACAAATTCGGTGAAGAGCCACTAAGTTCACTTGCTTGCTGAGGTTTACAGGCTGCAACTTTGGAAATAATTGGAATCAAGCGGTGGATAGGGTCAAGTTCGCCGACCTCTTCGGTGACTCGCCATTTGGATCTGTTGCTTGTTACCCTGCACTTTTCACATTTCAACCTACACCACAACACATCATTATTTTACCAATACGTAAATATAAAATAATAGGGGGTTTTGGGTTACCTCCCAAACAGCGCCATAGTTAACGTCGCGGCACGACGCAAGTTAGCAACTATTCTTCATTTTCGGAGTCACCCATGTTGTAATTAGGCGAGTCCTCAGCAAATGGTGGATAATGACCTGATATCAAATGGCCAATTTGAGCATCATGTAGCTGAATAGTCATGTAAAGAGAGGCTGATGCTTCGTTTAGCATTTCAATGTTCTCCTTCATCTCATTGAACATCTTCTCATGTGCCTCAATTTTTTGTTGAATCAGTGGCAGAGCTTCATCATCCTGCACACCTCTCTGCTTCTTCCCATGTTTACACTCTTGAAGAGAGGGGTGCTTTTATTTTCCCATGGATTGTACTTCCAATTCCGCGACTCGGGTAGATAGAACATCCAACTGGGTGACTAGTGTGTCCCACTCTTGCTTTCTCTTTTCTTCTTTGTTGGCTTCTACCATGCCATCAGGGAGCTTTGCTACAACTTCATAGGGCTGGTGTAGCATGCCATCCGCGCAAAGTTGATCAACTATACTTCTATTCTTGGGTCCAAGACCCCTATAGAGGCACTCCAGTAGCCCCTTGTCCGTCATCCCGTGAGATGGGCATGGTTGCAACACCGCTTGAAACTTCGACCACATTTCCTGAATTGTTTCATCCTCTACCTGTTTAAATGTCAGGAGGTTATCCCTGAGGTTCAATAGTTTCAGAAGGTGATGATCCGTGTGATATCCGTAGTGAATCTCCATCCTTAGTTCCTGTTCTGATATTCAAACTAGCAAAACAAACTACAAAAACAAATTAGGTGAGTAAACTACAACCAAGGAGAACAAAAATTTTACTAATCTAAAAATTCTCGAGTAACACCACTCACCGGCAGTAGCGTCATTTTGATGTTTTAGAATTTGTAATCAACGACACAACTTCTAGTACAAGTGTCTACGAATCGTGCAATAGTATAGTAACCCAACCAAGGGTTGGGATCGTGTCCCAAGGGAGCGGTTTTGAGAATTAATAGGAAAAAAAAATCTAGTTCTAACTAGTCGTAGCTACAAACATTAACAATTAAAAACATTGTAAATTAGAGGGGGAAACAAAAGTGTCAAATATCAATTTGGGGTTTTGTCACAAGTATAGCAAAAACAACGAAAATAACAAGAAAATCAAGTATGGGGAAGAGTTCTTGGGGTGTGACAGCAACACAAGTTGAGATAAATAATTGAGTACATGCTTTCGATAGGAAATTTGCAAGATAATAGTGACTAGGATATACTTTAGATGGAAATAAGCTCCCTCTCGGGCAACTTACCCCGTTTCAAATGTGTTCCTCTCAGACACCCATTTGTCGCATGAAGACCAGCCTATGCCTTAACCCACTCACTCTCTCAAACTGAGTGTTAGGATATATGACTAGGACTCACCCTCTCGAGCTGAACCTCATGTCAACCCACTTCTTAGGCCATCAGTCTAGTGGTCTTGGTTTCGCGACCTCCCTCTCGGGCAAGCCGTAAACACATGGGTGGCTTTGTATTTGCGACTACAAACCCATTAAATTAAACCACAACCACTAGGTGAAATAACAATTAAAATACATCTAGCCTATCAGCAAGCAAGACCCAATAATAATATCAACACATATTTGCTAAATCACACCCCAAAAATGGGGGATTTTAGCCACACATTAAGAAATAACAAAATACACCTAAAATGATTGTGAAATCAAATGGGTATAAGAAATTAAACCTTGATTTAAGCAAAGGATGAAGAATAGAGAAGACCCACTTCCAACTTGGGGAAGATGAACTCCTTTCTTCAAGTTTCCAAAACCCTCTCCAAACTTAAGAGTAAAAATAAAAAGTACTAAAATTATATTGTTTAATGATACTACCAAAAATTGATTCAAAAATCTGATACTAAGCTATAACTCTCAATGAGTATTTATAGTTTTCAAAAATTTCTGCTGCGGCGGATCACTCGGTTACATTAGTCAAAATCGCCGATCAACTCAACTATTCGCCTGTTGGTGTAGATCATCGCCGTCTTGCACCATACTTTGGTATCGTCGTGCTCTGCGTCATTGGGTGACATAGTACTACTTCGCGGACCTTCTCGGTGATCAAAAGGCAAAGTAAGACCCTTCGGTGATTCACCAAGTGAACTCGGTGATCCTCAAGCCTTCATTTTCTTGTTCTTTTCAGTGTTTTAGTTCTGTTTTTGCGAAGTAGTGTCCATCCATTCCTTCAAAGATCAAATTCCTGAAACTTAAAGGTTTTCATCAGATATTGAGATAATATAAGCATTTGAGGACACTATTTCTATTAAAATAAAGCCCTAAATGAGTCCAATTTGTGGACTCATCACTGGTGAACTTGGGGCAGTAGCTTGGACTCAAGGCCTTACCTCCCACCATCCTAACTCATCTTCATGGACCCCTTCACAGACCGTGGTCAACACCACTGGTCATGAAGGTGGTCGTGAACCCTTAGGCAATAACTTGCGAAGGTTGGGCAGCCTCGGCCCTTTGGCTTAAGCTTGCCCTTTTGCCTTGGTACTTGCCCTTCCCATGCTAAACCAAACTCTCAATGGTCTTCTATAATACGAGGTCTAACACGTGTCCTGATGTTCAACCACTAAACCCCTCATTCTAAGCATGTAAAGTCTCATCTACGACTCTATTTCACATACATCAAACTTTAGAACCCTAGCTTATGGCTCTAGTTTGGTCTACTAGTTTCCGGGGTGTTACATTTTCTCTCCCTTGGGAACATTCGTCCTAGAATGACCTTTCTAAATACTTTTAAAGAGAAGCTACTCTAGACTAGCAGCATCATGCATGCACTACATCTACATGCACACAGCCAACCAAGGAAACTCAATTGCAAGCTAAACATACCTAATGCAACTCAAAATGCATGAAAGAGACATACATACTCATTTACAAGGAAGAACTAACATCTCCTAGCTAAAACATGCTCAACATAAATTCATGGAGCCTAAAATTCACATTGACTCAAAGATGCCACAACTTAAGGCAACACAATGCATTTAGATCAATTCTAACAAGGCCTACACATCTTCATAACATATATACAAGAAAATATTGGCAACACATAATCATGTAAAGACCTTATTGAATAGGCACACTATCTCCCCCTTGGGAGTAAGCCCACACATGATTTTCTAAACATCATTCATGGCAAAGACAACATCAAGTCCACATAACAAGTCATGAAAGACAAGAAATCTGGAAAATTTCTAAAACATGAAAGAATCACATACCGTAAGGGACATGAGAAGATCACTCTTGATCTTCTCTAGATTGGAGAGCATAAACGCTATTCTTCTTTGGATGCTCATCATCCCCACCACTAGAGGCAACTTGCTTACCCTCTCTTATAGTAGCCTTTGCCTTTGGGCAATCTTTCTTCATGTGGCCACTCTCACCACATCCATAGCAACCATCTCTACCGGCCAAACACTTACCCTCATGCCTCTTACCACACCTAGATCATGTGGGCCATAGGGACTCACTACCTTTCCCTTGTGGCCTAGGGGTAGACACTCTCTCACCCTTATACTTAGGAGCATTAGAATAGACTTGTACGGAAAAATTTTGTCGATTCCTAGAATGACCATGTCCATCGGATCCATCATTATCCACCCTAGACCTCTTTTTCTCCCTAGCCCTCTCCTTCTTGAGTTTTGACTCTTCTATTTGTTGGGAAAGCACCATGAGGCGTGAGATATCCATATCATCAATAAGCATTGCCATACGACATTCTTATTTTACTAGATCGGACACCTCCGTCATAAACCTATTCATCAAATCCCTTGGACTTTCTACCAAAGATGGAGCATACTTAGACAAAAGAGTGAACTTCAAGGCATACTCATTGATACTCGTGTTGCCTTGCTTAAGATTTATGAATTCCTCCAACTTAAGAAGTGAGACTTTTCTTAAGCATACAATAGCCTCCTATTCATATATGTGTAACGACTCACACCCATGAATAAGACTCTACTTAGATGTGGTTTGAGACAATCCTAGAACCATTCTAAACCTTTTTCTCTAATTACCAAGTTTGTCACGACCCAGAGGTACCCTCTAGACGTAACATGGCGTACTTGACCCCGAAGAGGTCGCATAAAATCCCTTAGCATCATCATAACATAATAACATAGAAAAGTAGGAAAAAAAATTAAAAATTTCTTTAAACATACAATCGAAAGCATTTCATAAAATCGGAAGTCTTTACTAAAATCTTTGTCTCAAACCATCTATGATTTACATGAATAAAAGTCTTGGGATGCAGCCCACATAAATTCTAAAAGATAAGAAAAGACATAAAAGTAACATGAATAAAAGTCTTGGGATGCAGCGCATATAAATTCGAAAACATAAGAAAAGACATAAAAGGAACCTAAAGGGGTTTGTCCTCAAAGCTATGAGGACTCACCAAATCTTCAAGTGGTATTGCACTTAGGAACCTAGCCTCCAAGAAACTCAATCTCCCAACACCCTACATTTGATTAGAATGTTGGCAATATGCGTTAGTACAAAATGTACCAAGTATGAAAGCTAGCATAACATCATAAAGGATCTCAAATAGTTAGTCAACATAACGCATAAGCATAACAGACAATAACATATTCATAACATAAACTCCAACATAAGCATCATACCATCACAAGTCAACATAAGACATTCATAAGTTTATAATCCAACCATTTCATATTCAAGAGAACTACTTCGCAAGCCACCTCCAAGCATACTTGTGCAAGGCAAAGATAGCATCCCATAATACTATCCAAGTTAAGTACCTCTCTTTGGTCATTATTTGTAATAGTCCACCTTTATAGTCAAGACCTAGGTTTTCATATCATTAGAGGACTTATACTCCTAAGTAGCCTCAAGGCACACTTGTGCAATGCATGTGGGGCATCCCATAATATGACACACACTAAGCATACCCTTGAAGTCACCATATTCATATTTTCCATTACTAAGTGTCACTATTGACCTACTTTCATATTGACAAGGAATTATCATCTTAAGTCGATCATATCATGGAAGGAAACTATACTTGTGCCATTACCAAGCTAGGCATACATAACATAAGAGGACACTTCATAAGTAGCTTCAAGTCATACTTGTGCCATGTATGAATGGCATCCCATACTACCACTCACACTAAGTACTTTTTTAGGCTAACTTACTCAATGCTTAATATTCATCATTCTAGACTATCAAGAATAGCATACTACTATGCTAGACCTAACTACCATGGAAAATACCCTATCATGCAATCCAAGCTATCCTAAGAAGGATAAAAGTATACCAATCTAGCTACCATACAAACATTCAATAAGATGCATTCTATCCTTGGGGGAGTATGAATTCTCAACCCTAAGCTATCCTTAGGAGAGTGTGGTGTCTCAATCCTAAGCTACCATGAAATGGTCTTGGCCTAACCAAGTCAAGCTACCATGAAGTGCATTCTAACAATGCTAGTTCAAGCGACCCATAGGAGAGTATAGATCCTCAATCCTAGGCTACCATGCCTATAAAGTTATTCTCATGAACACAAAACAAACATAATGTGAAAAGTTTTCTCACATAATGGAGATTCTAGGTGGAAAGGCAATTCTCAACTAATTGAATCTAATGTTATATGTAGACATGGATGGTGAAAGGTTATTCTCACTCATGATCTAATGAGCTATCCTAATTAAATAAGTTATGACTTAATAAGTAATCCATGGGATAAATTATTAGCACCGAGTGGATATTGAATATGAGATGAAAGCTCTCCCATTAAGAACGATTGAGTTTCTAGAAACAATCTCATGAGATGGAATCTCTTCCGTTAACAAAGGCCAGGTTTCTAGTAACAATATCCTTATCTAGTAAACTACGTGCCCTCGTAGGATATTTAGCTAATGGATCCACCTAAAGCTAACAAATTATGGTCTTACCTTAGGCAAGTAGGACAATCCTTTTCGGTGTAGGTAACACCGGATTCCATGTTAAGCTCACATGGTCTATGTTGGTTAAGGCTTATTCCCACTATGATAAGAATATAAATTATGAACTATGGCTACTCAAGAAGCTTTAATTAGTATGGGTGAGATTATGGGATCTTATTCATGAATTGCACAAGTATTTTTTGAGTGTACTTGTGGAATGTTTCTCTTATGATATGATGATCTATGTCATGAACATGCTCATGACTTGTGTTTTTCCATTATCTTCAAAATGATGCTTTAACTTAGTAAATTGCATGCATTCAACTAAAATGTCCCTTTTAGCATGTTTTCAAGGTTTTTATGCATGGCTATCATACTTAGTGCATTTTTGTACCAACCCATATTTTCCTTCATTTTCCCCAAGTGTAGGGTCCAGTTCTCAAGGTGGACCTCATTGTGGCTAAAGCTTGGATTTGCTCATTTCTCCTAGCTTGTTGGTGAGTCCTCATGATTCGAGGATGGATGTTTTCTCATAGTAGTTTCATTCTCGTATTTCCTTTTTGGACTATGTTGTAAGGGTTGTGTCCCTATTTGATTCAAGTATTGTAATAGATGGCTATATTGAGACAAGTCTAGACTTCCACTTTGCTTTTATGAAAAACTTTTTAAGACTTGAAATGTGTTTTAGTCTTATTGTTCTATTGCTTTATGTTATGATATACTAAGTGGCTTACATGGTGCCTTTCTAGGTATTATGTGCCTTGTAACATCTAGGTTGTACCCCTGGGACGTGACAAAGTTGGTAATCAGAGCACAAGGTTTAGAATGATTCTAGGATTATGTCTCATAAGCCACGTCTAGTAGAGTCTTGTTCATGAGTGTGAAGAGCACCATATTTATGAATGAGAGGCTACAAGATGATTAGGAAACTACACTTCTTTCAATACTGTTAAGTCGTGTGGTATATTTTAACCCTATAAAGTCCCTCTCATAATCCTTCTCTTGTGTCTTCAGGATATGAATACACGAAGGGCTAACGCAAGAAGAATGAAGGGTGACAATGTGAATGAAGAAGCTCATCAAGCTAATCAAGCTCTGATTAATCCTTCGGCTATGTCAGGTGTGGAGGTTAGGTCGGTTTTTTAGATGTTGGCCCAATCTATGATGACTCAAGCTCAAGCTATGATAGCTCAAGCTCAAGCTGTGATGGCTCGGGCCAATAGAGATATTGTGACTCATGTGAATCCTAATGTGAATTCGGCTGCTTCAAGGGTTAGGGATCTTGCAAGAATGAACTCTCCCGAATTTCATGGCTGCAAAGTAGAAGAGTATCCTCAAAAGTTTATCGACGAGATTTATAAATTACTTGCTATTATGGGGGTGTTTTTGGAGGAGAAGGTAGAGTTAGCCGCCTGCCAAATAAAAAATGTGGCTCAAGTTTTGTTTGATCATTGGAAGGTGAGAGACTCATAGGAGCGGGGCCGGTAGAATGGAGAGTGTTTAAATCGACATTTCTTGTTAGATTCTTTCTGGTAAAATTGAGGGAAGCAAAGATGCAAGAGTTCATTAACCTTCGTCAAGGAGGTATGAGTGTGAAAGAGTATTCTCTAAAGTTCACCCAATTATCAAAGTATGCTCCAACTATGGTGGCAAATTCAAGGGCAAAGATTAATAAATTCGTGATGGGAGTGTCCAACATAGTAGTCAAAGAATGTCGTACAACAATACTTATCTCAAAAATGGATATTTCACATCTCATGGTGCATGCCCAACAAGGATAGGGTATGATGGACAAGGTCGACCAAAGTTCAAACAAAGGTTCTCGAACCAAGGTTCCTCAAATGCTTCCCTAGGGTCAATAAGGATAGGGTGTCTAACCCTAAACCTCAAGGAGGTAATGGTGGTGGCTCTTATGTGAATAGGCCTAATTGTGCAAAATATGGGAAGAATCATGATGGTAAGTGCCTAGTCGGAACCGATGTTTGTTTTGGTTGTGGTAAGGGTGGATATCAATTGAAAAATGGCCCAACATTTACGTCTGAAGGGAGAGAAGGCAAGCAAGCTCCTCCTAGCAGTTCAAACACCAATGCTCCAAAGCAAAAATGCTTTTATGCTCTTTGATCCTGAGGTAACCAAGTGAGCTCCTCGGATGTAGTGACCGGTATGTTAAAAGTATTTTCTATTGAAACATATGCCTTGTTAGATCCTAGTGCTACTCTTTTCTTTGTGACACCTTTTGTGGCCATGACGTTTGAAATACTCCCCGAAGTGTTAGTAGAGCCTTTTTTCGGTCTCTACCCCAGTTGGTCATTCTGTGGTGGCTAGGAAAGTTTATAGAAGTTGGCCTATTTCCTTATCCCATAGGGATACTTTGGTGGATTTGGTGGAGTTAGACTTGTTAGACTTCGATGTGATTTTGGATATGGATTGGTTGAATGCATTTTATGCCTCTATCGATTGTAGGACTCGGGTGGTTAGATTCCAATTTCCAAATCTTCCTATCTTAGAATGGAAGGGGGAAATTCTATGCCTAGAGGTCAATTTGTCTCTTGTCTTAAAGCTGGAAAGATGATCTCCAAAGGGTGTATTTACCATCTTGTTAGGGTGAAGGATGTTGAATCTGAAACCCCTTCGCTAGAGTCGGTTCCGGTAGTGAATGAGTTCCCAGAAGTTTTCCCCGATGATTTACCCGGTATTCCTCCCGAGTGGGAATTAGATTTTTGTATTCATCTTCTTACGGATACGCAAACTATCTCCATTCCTCCTTATATAATGGCTCCGGCGGAGTCAAAAGAGTTGAAAGAGCAACTAAAGTATTTATTAGATAAGGGTTTCATCGAACCGAGTATCTCCCCATGGGGTGCTCCAATGTTATTTGTTAGAAACAAAGATGGATCTCTTAGAATGTGCATCGATTATCATCAATTGAATAAAGTGTCCATCAAGAATAAATATCCTCTTCCGAGAATTGATGATTTGTTTAACCAACTTCAAGGGGCTAGCTATTTTTCTAAGATTGATCTTCATTTCAGTTATCACCAATTGAGAGTGAGAGGGGTTGATATTCCAAAGTTGGCTTTTTTATCCCTGTATGGTCACTATGAGTTTGCGGTAATGTCGTTTGGGTTGACTAATGCTCCAACAGAGTTTATGGACTTGATGAATAGAGTGTTTAGGCAATACCTAGACATGTTTATGATTGTGTTTATCGATGATAATTTGATCTATTTAAGAAGTGAGGATGAACATGTGAATCATTTGAGAATTGTGTTGCAGTTCTTAAGGACCAACAACTTTTTGCAAAATTTAGAAAGTGTGAATTTTGGTTAAGATCCGTAGCTTTCATTGGTCATATTGTGTCAAGTGAGGTTATTGAGGTAGATCCTAAGAAGAAGGATGCAGTAAAGAGTTGGCCTGGAACTCTAACTCCTTCCGACATTAGAAGTTTTTTGGGTTTAGTCGGTTACTATAGGAGATTTTTTAGGGCTTTTCCTCCATTGCTTCTTCGTTGACGACTTTGACTCAAAAGAAAGCTATGTTTTTATGGTCGGAAGCATGTGAGAAATGTTTCAAATAGTTGAAAGATAGAGTTACCTCAGCTCCGGTGTTGACCTTACTAGAGGGTACAATTGGTTTTATGGTAGATTGTGATGCCTCTAGAGTGGGGTTGGGATGTGTCCTCATGCAAAATGGTAAATTGATTGTCTATGCTTCAAGGAAACTTAAATTCCATGAGAAGAATTATCCGACCCATGATCTTGAATTGGCAGCGGTTGTGTTTGCCTAAAAATATGGAGGCATTATTTGAATGGGATCCATGTGGATGTCTTCACTGATCACAAGAGTCTTCAATATATGTTTAGTCAAAATGACTTGAATATTCGTCAATAAAGGTAGTTAGAATTATTAAAGGATTACGACATGAGTATCCTTTATCACCCCGGCAAAGAGAATGTTGTAGTGGATGCACTTAGTAGATTGTCCATGGGTAGTGTGGCTCATGTAGAGGATGAAAAGAAAGAATTGGTTCGTGAGGTGCATAGATTGGCCCGACTAGGTGTCCAACTAGTGGATTCCACCAAGGATGGTGTCATGGTCAATAATGGTTTCGAATCATACTTTGTGATGGATGTGAAGTCTAAGTAAGGCCTTGATTCCATATTAGTTGAGTTGAAAGAGTCGGTACTCAAGAAGTTCATTGAGGCTTTATCCCAGGGGGAGAAGGGGTGCTTAGGTACCAAGGTGAGTGATGTGTTCCAGATGTTGATAGGTTGAGGGAACAAATTATAGAGGAAGCTCATAGTTCTCCATATTCTATTCATCTTGAGCCAGCAGGATGTACCGTGATCTACGAAAAGTCTATTGGTGGAAGGTATAAAGAAAGATATTGTAGGATTTGTAGCCAAATTTCCTAATTGTCAACAAGTTAAGGCTGAGCATCAAAGGCCGGGAGGCATATCCCAAGAAATAGGTATTCCCACTTGGAAGTGGGAAGAGGTGAATATGGATTTTATTGTGGGTTTGCCTCGCACTCGAAGGCAACATGATTCTATTTGGGTAATTATAGATCGTTTGTCAAAATCTGCGCACTTTATTCCCGTCAAGGTTTCTTTTTCGGCGGAATACT
Source organism: Solanum paucissectum (assembly GCA_029582445.1). Classification (NCBI taxonomy): domain Eukaryota; kingdom Viridiplantae; phylum Streptophyta; class Magnoliopsida; order Solanales; family Solanaceae; genus Solanum; species Solanum paucissectum. The sequence goes on along the minus strand of JAJONZ010003895.1, from coordinate 37,729 downwards.
ATGCCAATTTGTATATACGAGAGATAGCTAAGTTGCATGGAGTTCCTCAATCTATTCTTTTCGATCGGGGTACTCAATTTACTTCTCACTTTTGGAAGTAATTCCAAAAAGGGCTTAGTACTAAGATTAAGCTTAGCACGACTTTTCATCCCCAAACCGATGGGCAAGCGGAGCGTACCATCAAAACATTAGAAGATATGTTAAGGGCATGTGTTATAGACTTCAAGGTTAATTGGGATGACCACTTTCCATTAATAGAGTTTGCCTAGAATAATATATATCACTCAAGTATCGTGTCACGACCCAGGCGTATCCCGTAGACGTAACACGGCGTACTCGACCCCGAAGGGGTATCATACAAGCCCTTAGCATCATAACATAGGTAATAGAAGAAAAATAGAGGAAAATTTAAAACTTTCTTTTAAACCAATCAATAGAAAACATTTTTATAAGCAACGGAAGTCTTTACTAAACTCTTTGTCTGAAACCATCTATTAAAACTCTTGAATAAAAGACTTGGGACGCAGCCCACATAAGTGTCTAAAACATAAGAAAAAGACAAATGAAACATAAGGGGTTTGTCCTCGAAGATATGAGGACTAACCAATTCTTCAACTGTTCTTGCACCTAGGAACCTAGCCTCCAAGACACTCAATCTCCAACACCCTACATTTGATTAGAATGTAGGCAATATGCATTAGTACAAAATGTACCAAGTATAAAGCTAGCACAACATCATAAGAGCATATCGAAATGGTTAGTCAACATGAGATATAAGCATAAGAGATAAGAACATAGTAATAACATAATCATCAACAAAAGCTTCATATAAACATAAGTCAATATAAGACATGGTCATACACATAGAAGCATAAAATACTTTTATTCCTCTTTTTCCATAATAGCACCATTCTTAAGTAACCTCAAAAGCATAAAAGTGCAAAGCAAGAATAGCATCCCATAATATTACCGAAGCCAAGTATCCCTTTTTGGGCATCTTAATCATAACCTACACATATGGTCAACTCTTAAGCTCTTCTATGCCATAAGGGTACCATACTTCTAAGTAACCTCAAGACACACTTGTGCAATGCATGAAAGTCATCCCATACTACCCTTCACACTAAGCATAGCCTTGAAGTAATCCTAGTCATATTCACCCTACTTTGGCCTCATTATTAGTCTAACTCTCATAAATAAGGGAATCTCTGACCTTTAGTCAATCATAACTAAGAAAGGCAACTCTAGCACAATCCTATCTCAAGACTTCTTTTAGTGACCCTAAGTCATACTTGTGCAATAAAATCATAGCATCCTATAATACTAATCATGCTAAGTATTACCTTTGGGTCCTCTTACTCTTTCTTCTTTGTTTGAAATCTAGTTCCTCTCTTTGACTTCAGAACACTATGAGGTACTTTCTTCAGTACATTTTAGTTCATTATTAGATTGAAACCTATGAGATACTACTCTTAGCATGTCTAGGTTCATCATTTACATGGACACTATAAGATACTACTTTAAGAATGTCTAAGTCCATTCATACTCTTGAACACTATGAGGTACTTCACTAAGAAAGTCTTAGTTCAATTATGCTTTAGAACACTATGAGATGCTTCTTCAAGCATGTCTTAGTTCATTGGATATGGAGAATTCTAATACAAACCTTAACTCAACTATGTGAAGGCTTCCATCTCATTAGACCTAACTTTTGGAAAACCCACACTCTACTACGTAAGAGTTCCCCATTTTTACTTTGATAGTCCTCACATCAACTAGGTGTGGCTCTCCTTTCTTCTGGGAGTCCGGACCCTATCTTCTGTGACACTACATCATATCTTCAATATCCAGTTGGAGCCAAGCATACACCCCAAGGTTTACTTGTTAAGCATTTCTTAACACTCATAACTCATGGAAAGATTTCCTTGACAACCAAACAATGTTCAAATGATTCTATCACTTTATATTTTCAAACATTCATAAGGTAGGTTAGGTGAGTATAAGCCTTTCACCATAATTGTACCTATTAGACTTCTACTTCTCTTTTAGACTTTTCTCTCAAAGCATTAATACTCATAGTTGGCCATATTAGCTTCCCTATAAAGCCCTAGTGATCAACATTCATAGCAATGAGTCTCCACTCTATACAACTCTACAACAAAGCAACATCTTATGAGCCTAGATTACAAGGCATTCAATCTCTTTATTCAATACTATGTGATTTTAGCCATAAATCACCTTAAAGGTTCAATTCCCACTTTACAAGTAAAGATCAATCATACTCAACAAGGTCTAGTTCAATTTCATGATTATGTGTTCCTAACCTTGAACAATTACTACTCATGACATTCATTCAAAAAGATTACTCATGAACCTTCAATTTCATGGGCCTATAGTCAGTTGTTTACACGGGGCCTTCAAACCGTCCATTCGGTTCTTCAGAACCATAAGATCTTTCCTCATTTCATCTTTTAACTGCTTCTCTGTAGCCAACACATCTCTCTTAACTACATGAGGTAGTTTGAGCACTATCTGATCTACTATGGAGCGGGTGTGCCTCTGCTCTGCAATCAACTGCTCCAAAAACAAAGTGGGTATATACACGAAGGTACCTGTGGCCTGTGAGAATAAAGTTTGTGGTGGAAGTGCTTCTGCAAATGACAATAAAGATTTACCCTGCTCAATACCTCCCTCAGCTCTCTGGATCTTAAGTGGAACATATGGTACTACCGCCAAAGGTCCTACCAGTCTTTCTCTCGAACAACAGACACGGTTTGCTACATCCTTTATATTTGATGCCTTATCTACTTGTCCACCAATTTCTCTGGTGGGATATTTTCCTTCAAATAGAGTTTCCCTATCAGACAAGGAGACATCAACCCTGCTCTCTCAGTCAACGCTATGTTCCGCATTTCTGTAGCATTTATCCAGCACATATTCAAAGGGTAACAATCCATGAGGCAGGTGACCAAGGAAGAAAGAGAAGGTGACAAATTGTTATACTTAGTTGTAGGCCGAAAATGTGCATGGACGATTGCCCACAAGACCTTTGAAGGAAATGCCAATGATTCCTTTGTGATCTGCACCTGTGCATTGGTCACCCATCCTGCAACCGCTCCCCTTGTGGAAATCTATCCAGCAATCCACCGCATAACAGGCTCCTTAGAGCTAGGATCATCCATCTCAGCCTCGCTAGTCACTACATGGTATCTACCTTCAAATAACCCCACAAAAGTAGGTGTTGTATCCTCTAGTACATTGAGCATCTTGTTTATCGTGGTTTTAGAGATATTCACACACTTATCTCTCACCAACACTGCGTCTATGGTCCCCATGTGGCTGCAAAAGGTTTATGCCCCTTCATAGTTCTCTTAGTGTCTGCAGCAAAATTCATTAGAGTTACTACATATGAGACGTAAATCTCTCTAGTTAGGTGGCATGCAAACTCTCCTGACATATTGTTCATCCACTCAAAGTGATGTAGTTTGAACAACTTGTGAAATTCTAGGAACGCTTGTATGTCGGCCTCCACTACTCTGGACTTGGGGATAATGGGTCTCCCACCAAAACCACCAGCCTTGGATAATACACCATGCTCGAAGAACTCTTCTGATCCCGGCATAGAGCACATCCGGCGAAAGCACTCAATTATTTGTTGATGCATTACTGGGTCAGACTCTCGCTGGTGAATATATTGAACCATCGGCACCCTTAATATACCAGTAGCACTGTCCTCCTGTCCTTCTCTTTCTCCCTATGCACCTTCCTCACGCTTCGGTTCAATAGTGGATGACCGGGGTTCATCATCAGATACCTGCCTACTCCTAAACTCACTTACTTCATCTTCAGACTAGGAAGGAGTGTTCTCAGCAGTAGCCATGGCTGTCCGGGATCTGGTGGCTCGGGGGGTAGTGATCCTGAATTGCATTGTTCACCCAAACTTCAGAGTTGCTAGATTCTGATACGCTCAAATTACACCTCCCTAAAGAAGTATACGCGGTGATTATCATGTAAAGAACCCAACTTGTAGGTTGGGGTCGATCCAACGAGGAATTTGGTTTAGACTTAAACTAACTGACAATTATATTCGTTTAGTCAATGTATTTCCGAAAATAAGTAATTAAAGGGGCGGGGGGGGATTTGTGAAACAAATTCATGAAATTATGTAAGTATTTAGTGATCAAGATTCAAACTTTAGTTGTTCATCAAGATGACAGAGAAACTAGGGCGTACGTGTTCCGCATAAGCTCATAACTCCGTAATGCTAGTAATAGTAATCATTTCGTAGTGTATGACATGCAAAGTGATAAGTTAGGTATCTCTATATCCTTGGTTCGGCATATAGAGAATTTCACCCCGCACCTTGGTCCGGATACGTGTGTATAATTCACTAACCCTTACCTTTACCTCATATTAGACATCACATCGATGTATGACTTAGTTTTCACCCTCGCACCAATCGACCTTAGACTATTAGATAGTATCACACTAAATCTATGTTGATAATTCTTTTCTCGTTAATTACCTCCTTGGTCCGGCAAGTAGTAACTAGGAGAGTTCTAACGCGTGCACTCATAAGAAATATTTTTAACTGAAAGAATTATCAATGCATGCAACAACACTATTCAAGAATTACTTAATTACTATTCATACTTCGTCAATCGCTCATGGTTCCACAACCCTAGTTGTGGATTTAGTTACCCATAGTAGAAAGAACACAATTCATATTTTTAGATGAGGAAATCATGAACTTACGTAATGAGAAAAATAAACCCAGAATCTGAACTTGAATTTCAAAGTCAAAATCTTCAAAAACGAACTTAGGAAATTAAGAATTGGTAAAATTGCAAGTTAATCTGCCAAGCCAAAAACTAGAACAAAAGTAATAAAGTCTAACCCTAAATAACAAGAAGAAAAAAACCCTAAAAAGTATCTCCTACGAATTCCTCCTCAAAAATAATTATTTCTATGGACTATTTATAGATATAGAAAATCCTAAATAAAATAACAGAATCCAAATAAAATAAGGAATCCAAAACCAAAATAGAATTGGATTTCTTTTTTTTTTCCGTAGTGTGAACTGTCCGCGCAGAACAATACTGCCTCAAATTATTTGTTTTGCACCGCCATGCATCAAGTGACCGGTGGTTTTAGAGAATGCCACGTGACAATGAAATAACAACATCAATTTGGTCTCTTCACTTTGCGCTGCAATTCTTATATATTGAAATATTAGTATAATATTTAACGTACTCCATTAAGCTGTCTGCTTGATTTCTTTCTTCAACCTTCCATCTTTAATTCGTTTTAGCTTCAAATTTCTTCATTTTTCCACCAATTTAATTCGACAAATAAAATACACAATTTAGCACAATCCATAAAATTTATGTCCAAAAAGGACAAATATAAATAGTAAATGTGAGGCAAATAATGATTAAAAATATGTATTTTGGGCTCACATCAACACCCCACACTTAAACTTTTGATCGTCCTCAAGCAAACATTAATGCTCATCTCAAAAAATCAAAATAGGAATGTCATCACTTTGGTTAATACCAATTTCAAAACATCAGTAGACTTCTCAATCATTATGCAAGACAACCAAATAAACAACCTCTAACCTCCTAACCTCAAGGAAGGACTTTGAACTCATCAAATTTAAGCTTGCTCACCTACTCTCATCAAAGAAAGCTAATAAAATCACATATATATCATGAAACAAGTTCCCTCACAAAAAGAAATAGTCCACACACTCAATTCAAAAGATTGAATATTAATTAGGACTTCATATCAAGAACAACTCTCACACTCAAAAATAAAATTCACATGTATGCACAAAGAACCATAGGCTTGCCCATTATGTACATCTCCACTAATTAAGCATGCTTGAATATAATCAAATAGGACTTTATCGGGTTGTAATGTAGGCTAGGGGACGGGTAGGAAAACTGTATAATAGTGACTTACACTTCCTTAAGCACTTTGCACTTTAAGACTTTATCACTCATTATTATTTTCTCTTTATTTTCAGCCCTCTCTTCAACAATTAGTTCACAAGTAATTCGCATCATCTCAAGAATGCTTCAATCTTTTTTGTTTAGTTTTTTTTTGCGCCATTTTTAAAAAAAGTTTTCCTTCATAATAGTCACCCTCAACTTACGTATTTTACATGTGTTAAGGTGCACGATGTCCTTCGAAGGACCAGGGCCATCATCAAGGTAATTTTTGTATGTCACATTCTTTTGTTTTTTCTTTGTCATTAACAGATTCTTTCAAATAGGGCTTTTAAGCACTTTGTAGCTATCATTAATTACATTTTCACTCACCATCCTTTTTTTCGCAGAATTGATAATTAGAATAAGTCTATGCTATAATACCCAAGGAAGCAAAGTGCAAAAACTAGGGATTCAACAAAATAGTCGAGGGTAAAATATGGTTACCAACAGAAGGCTACTAGCTCAAAAGGACTAACTAGTGATAAAATATCTGAAAAGGGTAAAATTTACCAGACAAATCAAAGAAAGCCTACTATCATCTTCTAAACAAAGCATCACTTTTTATTTCGCTTCAATAACATGCAAGGCAAGTTCTAGACTAAGATGCAAAAGATGGAATAAACAAATTCTCACCACACATGGCACAAGTATCAATCAAGATGGATCAATTCCACTTCTAAGAGAGACAAGATCATAACAAACTACAAAATAAAATAAGCTATATACAAAGTCACAACCATGAGCTTAGATGTCAAAGAGTCTGCATTTTTTTTAATCAAGCATTCAAAAGAAAGTACTACTCAAAAATTAGGCCTAAATAGCAAGTATCACACCACTCAAAAGGGTCTTTTCTTTTCTCTCAAAAAATTATATAAAAAAAAACTTATTTCTAAAAAAAATAAAAAGACACTCGGTTCAAGGGACTATCCTTAGGAAAAGAACCGAAAACAAAAACCAAGGAACCCATCCTAAAAAAAGAAAAGACTCAATAAAACAATAAAAATTAGGAATTCATTTGAATATGCTATGTCCCCAAAGCATCAAACAAAATTTAAAACAAGGGTTAGTAAAACTCCCTGAGGCCTTATGGCCTAGCTAGTAGCATGTTCTCTTTATTTTCATCAAGGGTCGAAGGGACCCCACACTTAAGATCAAGCATGCTCCTTCGCTATAATTTTTTTTTGGGTACTCAGACTTCCCCTAATCTGCAAAAAAAAAAGACAAAAAAATTTGACACTAATAAAATAAAAATAAAATAAGAAGTTACACTATTAATATGGTTGCCTCCCAATAAGCGCTTAATTTAACGTCGCGGCACGACGCAGACACCTTAGTTACTCGGTTCCATCTTCTTGACCCTCTCTGATTGGATTATTGTGTATCCTTAGATTTGCCATTTTTCTCAAAGTCTTTCTTAGTCAGGATCGTAGGGGGTCAAGAAGTCACATCGACTCCGTGTACTTAGCATACACTAGAGTTGAAACCTGTAGAAAATAAAACTAAAAATATAAACGTAAAATTGGGAAATACTTGACTAAAGTTCAATAATGTAGCTAAACTTAATCTAAAAGCCTTATTCCCCGGCAGCGGCACCAAAATTTGATACACTCAAATTACACCTCCCTAAAGAAGTATAAGTGATCGTTATCAAGTAAAGAACCCAACTTTTAGGTTGGAGTCGATCCCACGAGGAATATGATTTAGACTGAAACTTAATTGACGATTATATTCGTTTAGTCAATGTATTTCCGAAAACAAGTAATTAAAGGGGGGGGGGATTTGTGAAAAAAATTCAGGAAATTATGTAAGTATTTAGTGAGCAAGATTCAAACTTTTGTTGTTTATCAAGATGAGAGAGAAACTACGGCTTACATGTTCCGCATAAGCTCATAACTCTGTAATCTTAGTAATATTAATCATTTCCTAGTGTATTACATGCAAAGTGATAAGTTAGGTATCTCTATATCCTTGGTCCGATATATAAGGAATTTCACTCCGCACCTTGGTCTGGCTACGTGTGTTAATTTACTAACCCTTACCTTTACCTCATATTAGACATCACATCGATGTATGGCTTAGTTTTCACCCTCGCACCAATCGATATTAGACTATTAGATAGTATCACACTAAATCTATGTTGATAAATCTTTTCTCGTTAATTACCTCCTTGGTCCGGCAAGTAGTAACGAGGCGAGTTCTACGTGTGCACTCGTTAAAAAGATTTCTAACCAAAATAATTATCAATGCATGCAACAACACTATTCATGAATTACTTAATTAATATTCATACTTCATTAATTGCTCATGGTTCCTACAACCCTAGTTGTGGATTTAGTTACCCATAGTAGCAAGAACACAATTCATATTTTTAGATGAAGAAATCATGAAATTACGTAATGAGAAGAATAAACCCAGAATCTCAACTTGAATTTCAAAGTCAAAATCTTCAAAAATAAACTTAGGGAATCAAGAATTACTAAAATTGCAAGTTAATCTCCCAAGTCAAAAACTAGAACAAAAATAATAAAGTCTAACCTAAATAAGAAGAAGAAAAGAACCCTACAAAGTATCTCCTATGAATTCCTCCTCCAAAATAATTATGTCTATGAACTATTTATAGATATAGAAAACCCTAAATAAAATAACTGAAACCAAATAAAATAAGGAATCCAAAACCAAAACGAAATTGGATTCTTTTTTTTCCGTCGGGTGAACTATCCGCGCAGAACATTACTGCCTCAAATTATATGTTTTGCACCGCCATGCATCAAGTGACCAGTGGTTTTAGAGTGCCACGTGGCAATGAAATAACTACATCAATTTGGTGTTTTCAGTTTGCGCTGCAATTCTTATATATTGAAATATTAATAAAGTATTCAATTTAATCCATTAAGTTGTCTGCTTGATTTATTTTTTCAACCTTCCATCTTTAATTCGTTTTAGCTTCAAATTTCTTTATTTTTCCACCAATTTAATCCTACAAATAAAATACACAATTTAGCACAATTCATAAAATTTATGCCCATAAAGGAAAAATATAAATAATAAATGTGATACAAATAATGATTAAAAATCTGTATTTTGGCCTCACATCAGATGCTTCTAAATTAGAACCTGCAACGGGAAAACTAATAGTGGGAGAAGGAGGTGGGGAGATGTGCAGTTGTGTTGTCTTTCACCTTGGTCTCATTATACCTGAGAAATAGCGTGTTAGAACTTGCATTCATGAAGTGACACACTAACGGGTACTCAGACTTTCCTGTATAAGTATACAATGTGATGCCTTGCCTTAAGAATGTTTTCACCCAATCTATCGTTGCGAAGGGCCACACAAATACTAAAATAAAGAACAAAAAATCTTGTTTTTATATATATGAGGCCATGTACGGTCCGTGGTGGCTACCACATCCCGTCAAGACCTTCGTGAGCCTGACACAATGAGGACTCAGTGCAGACTACCTCACTGGTTGTGGTTCACAAAGAGCTTCACGGTCCATGGTGATTACCATGAATTGTTTAGGCCCTCATGAACTTTTACGGTGACTACCTCTCACCTAAGTGTGGTTCAAGAAGGGTTTCACGGGTCGTGCACCATTGCACGGTCCGTGAAACCTCTCCTGTACTTAGACTTGTGAAGATTTTTATCCAATTTTAACCCAACTGAATTTGCTCAGTTTTATCAATCACACGATACTTCAAACACGATCTCCCAAGCCTTTGTATAACATGGGTAAGACGAATTGAGTCAACCCACAAAATTTACTCATCAAAATAAATAATCTAGCATACAATTTATCAATTTCAACCATACCCACAACCGAGCAACACCTATTTTCCCTATTCAAATTCACTTTTCTCAAATTAACCAAGTACACATACCCTACACATGAATTTGAGAGCATTTTCACACATATATCCATCACTTAACGAAAACCCAACACAAATTACATGCAAAATTGTTCTATTATTAATGGGATCTATGATTTGGACTCATACCCACAACATGTAACCCACAAAAATTCAATCATCAACTAATAGTACCAAGATATGAACAAGAATAAGTAGTTCTAACTTGATTTTAGATAAGATCAAACTTAACTCAAGTAGGGATGATAACTTACTTTAATTTTTTTGCACACAATTTAGGAGATGAACTCGATTCAAGGGTTTCCTTGCAATGTAGACTTAGGGCTTAGATTTCTCTTTGTTTTGTAGTTATAAATGATGAAAAATTGTTCTATTATTCCAAAGACAGGTTACAAGTACGAAGTAAAAGAAAGAACCTGACTCTTGGTGCTTTGGATGTATTTAAACATCAAATTTTGCCTTTTCAGTCGCGCGGGTTGGGTTGGGTCATCATTGTCGACTAGAACTTAATGAGACGTGAAGTGGCTCAAGAAGAAAGCCACGGCCCGTAAGAATATTAGGCCTTGACTGTCCATTTTTCCCCTTATTCTGCTACTCAACTTGGGCCAAATTAATGAAAGTAGGTGGTAGTGTACATAGCCCAATTACATGGTCAAAAGAGTCTTAGTAGGTGATGAACCTACTTGGTCCTTTGCGATGGTCAATAAGTTAAAGTAGGTGATGCACCTACTTGTCACCTACTATCTTAGTTAAGTCAAGCAAGAAGCTCACGTATTTTATTTCATTTTCTAAATCTTACTTCCTTTTTCTTTCACTTAACACTTCACCTTAAACTTTAAGCTCAAATATGACCTTACTATCTCGAGTTTAAATGATTTTGTCATAGTTGACTTGGTGTATACATGCTGAAACGTGCAAGACAAACAACACCTTCTGATCTTTATTAAACCAACACTACTCATCAAAGAAATATGTTCCCTCACATATACCATAAGTCTATGTCAAGTGTCACATGAATAAAAGTAGGATATGGAGAATACAGGGCTTTACATCCTCCCATCCTTAAGAACATTCATCCTCGAATGTTAGCATAGTAGCCAACTCCAAACCATTTCAAGCCTAAGTAAAATTATATTATTAGCCACATAGTTCATATAAACTTACACTTACCGGTCAATGCATCAAGTCAACACTTTGACCTTTCCTTTCAGATTGAAATAAATAAGGATACTTGGACTTCATTGCTTGTTCTGCTTCCCATGTAACCTCTTCTACTTGTTGGTTTCTCCATAATACTTTGACGGAAGCTACTTCTTTATTTATTAACTTCCTAACTTGTCTATCCAGAATAGCAATGAGTATTTATTTGTAAGTGAGATCTCCTGTAACTTGTACATCTTTGGTAGGAGTAATATGTGATGGGTCACCTATGCAATTTTGAAGCATTAAGACATGAAACATCAGATGAGCGGTTGAAGGCTCTTGAGGTAGCTCTAACTCATATGAAACTTGGTCAATTCTTTGAATAATCTTATATGGCCCTATATAGCGTGGACTCAACTTTACCTTCTTACCAATATCATTACCCCTTTCATTGGTGACACCTTCAAGAACACCCAATCTCCTATAGAAAATTCTAGTCCTCTCATTTTAAAATCTGTGTATGATTTGTGTCGACTTTCAGCGGTTTATAGCCTCTATTGTATCACTTTGACTTTTTCCATAGCTTGATGAACAAAATCTGGCCCGAATAAGGCAGTTTCACGTGTTCCAAACCAGCCTATTGGGGATCTACACTTTCTCCCATATAAAGCTTCATAAGGTGCCATTTGGATACTAGAATGGTAGCTATTGTAATAATAGAATTCAATAAGTTGTAGATGATCATCCCAGCTACCCTTGAAATCTAATATACAAAATTGCAGTATGTCCTCAAATTTTTGAATTGTATGGTCTACCTAACCATCTGTTTGAGGGTGAAAGGTTGTACCTAAATTCACTTGTGTTCCCAAACTCTTCTAAAATTACTTCCAAAAATTTGCAGTGAATTGAGATCCTCTATTAGATATTATAGAGATAGACACTCCATGTAGTCAAACTATCTCTTTAAAATACAACTTTGCATATGGTATAAGTAGTCTTCACCGGCAAGAAGTGCGCTGATTTGGTGAGTCTGTCAACTATTATCCATATGGAATCAAACTTACGAAATGAGCGAGGAAAACCAGTTACAAAATCCATGTTGATCATGTCCCACTTCCAAATTGGAAGTTCTATACGCTGCATATAACCTCCGGGCTTTTGGTGCTTTACTTTTACTTGTTGACAATTTGGACATTGAGCAACAAATTCCGTAATGTTCTTCCTAATGTCACCCCACAAATACATTTCTTTCAAGTCATGATACATTTTAGTTGACCCCGGATGGATATAATATCTTGAATGATGTGCTTCCATCATAATCCTCTTTCTTAGTTTATCTACATTAGGTACACACAATCTGTTTGCCACGACTCGGGCTACCCCCTAGAAGTAACACGGCGTAATTGACCCAAAAGGAGTCGGATACAAGCCCTTAGCATTCATCATCACATAAAGACATAGAAAAATACGGAAAAATTAAAAACCTTTACAATAGAAGTCAACTTCTTTCATATAAGGAAAATAGGAACTAGACCTGTCTCAATCACCATCTAGAACATAAGAGTAAAATAAGGGTCGAAGCCCTTTATATTAATAAAGTCCCCAACATTGGGAAATGCAATATAGTCTAGAACATAGGAAGTAAATTAGAACTAGAATCAATAGCAACTTATCCTCGAACTTGAGGACTCACCAAGCCTAGGGAATAGTCGACCCAAGCTTCACTTGAAGAAGTAGTAGTAGCAGTAGTATCAACGACCGGAACCTACACTCATAGTAAAGTAGAAAATATGGGTTAGCACAATGAATTGTACTAAGTATGGATACCATGCACAAAAACCTTAAACCATGCATAAAAGGGACATTTAGTTGAAGTCATGCCTTTGTCAAGTTTGAAAACCAATATGCACATTTATGAAGATACATAAGCCAATCCAACATATGAGCAACACAAAGCCACACTAGTCCAATGCAAAGGTAAGATCTCTTAACCCTACCAAATGCTATGTATCACATTTGGGTCACCAATAACATATCTATCTTACCATAGTCATAGCCAACATACATAAGAGTGAAGACATTCAGATTCATGACATTCATACATACTTTTTCATACATGGTTCATAAGTCATCATACCATCATAACATAAGAGAACCTTACCCTAACCCCTCTTAGAACCTACTTGTGCAATGCATAAATGAAGTCCCATACCCCCACTCACACCAAGTAACACCGCTTAAGAGGTCATAGTTAAAGTCCATGTCCTTACCATAGTTCACATTTTTATTAATTTAGGGAAATATTGTATTAACCGACATAGACCATGTGAGCTACATGGAATCCGGTGTTCTACCCTCACACAGAAAAGAGGTGTTCTACTTGCCTAAGGTAGAACATACATTCTGGATATATAGGTGGATCCACTAGCTAATACCTATGTGGATACATAGTTATGGGACAAGTAGATTGCTACTAGAAACCCGGACTTGCTAAACGTAGAGGGTTTCCATCTCATGAGATATCCTTCATTAGGAGGGCGGACTTGCTAAATGTAAAATCCCCCATCTCACTTTCATGTCCTCTCGGTGCTACACATTATTCCCTTTAGAAGTCACCATTTGCCTTTACTTAGGTTCATAGTCATAAAAAAGTGTATTAGACACTCCTGTCAATGTGTCATCATAATAGCTCATAGGTTATTTAAGTGAGAATGCTCCTTTCACTTTAGAAACACTAGCATGTGAGTAACCTTTCACATTGTAGTCGGATTGTGATCATGAGAATGTCCTTCCAATCAACCCAACAAGTTAATTATAAGCACACATACATATTTCATACATACTCAAGTGCATAGGGAATAGGGAAGAAGGATCTTACCTCAATACCACAACATTAGATATATGATCATTACCATCCAAGTAAATCACATACTCATTTAGAATCAACATCAACATATACAAACCCTAGCCAATTACCCTTCAAGGCCATGAACAAACATCAACCCTAACTTCTTGAATTACAAAATTGGATAGAGAGATTTCATGATTCATCAACTTAATAAACATAACATAATCAATTATCAATTTTCATGGTCAATCCAGTCACATCTTAGTTCACAATTTAGGAAGAAAAGGGAAACCATGGGTCTAAGAGAGAGTTTCATCAAAAACCATCAATTCCACAACAGTCTAATAATAAACCATCATAATTAGTCATAATAAATCATAATTGAACAATAGAAATCGTTTTGTAAGAAGACCCATGTTTAGAGTAAAACCCTAGATTTTTGGAAGTCTTAGAAAACACACTTTGAAGGGACTTCTTGGGAGATAGCTACCCAAGAATGAAGAGAATCCATACCTTAGGTTGAATCCCTTACGAATTTGGAGAAGAAAGACTTGTTCTTGAATCCCCTAGCTTGAGTTTCTTCTTTGTTCTTCAATGGAGTTAGAGAGAGAATATTTTGATGTTCTTGGGTTTCGTCTTTTGTTAAGTGGGAGAAACTATATTTTGAAGGAATTTGACCTTAAAAAGTATATATACTTGTAAGGAAAAGAGTGGGAAAGTGTTGGTTCAAGTTTTGGAAAGATTAATTAAAGACCCCTACTTAATACTTGAAAATTATGGACTTCACTCTCAAGCTCGCCCATTGGACCCTCTTGGCTCACCAAGGGCAGTAGGCGACTCACCAAGTGAACCCTTGGCTCGCCCAAATTTCCAATGAGGTCCAAAAATGGGCAGTTCACTAGGCGAAGGGAGGGGTCTGTTGGGCAGATCGCCAACCCATTGTGCGACCCACGACCTAGCTCGCTGACTTCATGTATAAGGACACTATTTCGATTCAAGTGCCAACGATCATGTTTAGTGATATTACCCAACCAAGTGTTGGGATTGTTCCCACATGGAGTGGTTTCGAGAATTAATAGAAAAATAAAATCAAGTTCTAATCAGTCATAACTATAAATATTATCAAATAAAAGTATACTAAATCTAAGGGGTGACACAAATGTCAATTATCAATGAGGGTTTGTATTAGTTAATCAACAAAAATAACAAAAATATAAGGAAACGAGATAAGGAGACCAGATTCTTTGGATGTGATAGGAATATGGGTTAAAATACACTATCGGGTAGATGATAGTACATCGTGTAATATTTGTAATTAGGCTAGACTTTAGTGAGGGTAAATTCTCTCTCGAGCAACTTACCCCAAATAAACTCGGTTTCTCTCGAACACCGAGTTGCCACATTTAAGCACAACCTCCACCTTAGCCCATTTACACTTTTGAGCTATAAGTGTGGGAGAGGGCATAGGATTCACTCTCTCAAGCTGAACCCACGATGGTCTAATAACCACCGACTATCGATTTAGTAATATTAGTTTTAAAACCTCTCTCTTAAGCAAGCCAAAAACACTAAGATGAAATCGTATTTGCAACCACAATCTCATTAAGTTCAAACACAACTACTAAATAAAATCACATTTAAATAGCGAATATACCAACAATAAGCAACACCCATTAATAAATTTAACCCATATTCACAAAATCACACCCCAAGAATTGGGGTTTTAGCTAGACATAGAAAGAGGGAAGAAAATGATACCGAATCAAGATGAGATCAATTGGGTATGATTTATATTCACTTTAAATGAGTCTAGGATGAAGAATTTCAAACACCCACTTCCAATTTCTTGGAATGGGAACTCTTCAAGCCTTCAAGCAAAATGTCTCCAAAAACTCTAAGAACTAAAACTGAAATATTCTAAGTCTACAAAATAAAATTTGTCTCTAAAATCTGATTCTAAGCTAACAATTTCAACAAATATTTACATTGTTTGAAAATTTATGTTGCGTAGGACCGTTCGACGCAGTTAGTCGGGATCGCTGACACACTCGGTGATCCGCCCTTTAGTCTGGTTCATTGCCTTTCTGCTTCTGCCTTCAACATTCTCACGTTTTGAGGCATTGGGAGATAGAGTCCTTTTCATCGCAGACTTTACCTTCTCCTTCAGGGCTCAGCACACTAGAACATATGGCGAGATTTATGACCTTTCAGCGACTCGCATAATGGATTAGGCGAACCTCAGGGCGTCCTTTCTCCGTTCTTTCAGTCGCTTTGTTCTTTTTTTTGCTTGATAGCGTCAATGCTTTGTCTCTCAATCCAAATACCTGAAACTTAAGGGTTTACATCAGTTATTGAGACAAAATATGCATTTGAGGATACTAATTCTATCAAAATATAGCCCTAAATGAGTGCAAATTGTGGACTGATCAACACCCCCAACACATAAACTTTTGCTTTTCCTCAAGTAAAACACATGTTCAGCAGTTCAAAAAGGATGTCTCAAACAGTGTTACACAAGACTCAATCATGAATGTACACACAAGACTCAACTTACTCATGCAAAAATCAATTTTGTACTCAAAGACTCGAGTTGTGACACACCATTATCAAAGATTCTGAAGCTCACTATACTTGCTTCAAATGCAAGTTAAAGCTCAACAAAGGTATTCAAATTCCCTCACACAAACAATGATTCCATATTCGCACACAATGGTTTAATCATTTAAAGTTCCGGAATCAAATGCAACGCTCAATCTCACAACGAAGAACACAATGCATGTTTTCACCCATAGGTTTGCCCGTATTTTCCCATCGACATTTGCTTCAGCTCACTCAAGATCAAAAAGGTCTTTTTAGGCTTGTCACAGGGGTGAGTGCAAAGGTATGGTCATTTAGGGTCAGTGAGTTTCATCCTCATGAAATGTATTGCTCATAACACTCCCTTTCCTCTTCCTTCATTAATTTCTATAGTGCTCATAAGTCATCCCATTATTCACTTTCAATGGATTGTTCGGAATCCCATTTCTTTTTACATTTCTCATAACTTTATTTCACAACTTTTTCTTTTTCTTTTTATTTTCCTTTCTTTTTTTTTTGTATTGAGGGGTTCCATTTTTCTCAACACCATGGGTTAAAGGGGACTTTTATTGCACTTCTTGACCTGCCTTCTCTTTTTACCACACCCCCAACTTAGGCTTTTGGCCAAAGTTGGATATTCAATCAACCACAAATCACGAGGATTATGGGTAGTGGATTTTAAGAAAGGTCATGTTTTCATCAAGTTTCTTCCAAAGACGTAAGGCTCAAGGGGTGTTCAAAAGAGTTTCACACATTCACAAGGTAGGCCACAAAAAAGGTATATGTCAAATTGGCTCACAGTCTTCGAAGTTGCCTAAGATCATATCAAGAGAGAGTGTTACTTAGTCGACCGGACCAACGGGGCAAATTCTAGGTGTTATCATGCTTGGTTCACAGTAAGCTCATCACACAAGGCATCAACACCAAAGTCAAACAAGACTCCACACTTTCACTAGTGTGCAACGTTCATCACAAGAGAATCAATTCGATAGTTGGCTAGTCACAACGAGATGCAAAGAGTTCACATATTGACTATGTAAATTCACTTGGTCTCATCATAACCGAACCTTCATGTTCGTTTGATTATGAGCACTATTTGAATCATCGATATTGATCAGAACTGAGACTCAAATTTTCTGAGGAATAGCCAAATTCAAGAACATACAAGAGTGGGCGAAAAATTTGGAGGAGTCAAAATTATTTACAATTTAAAGCAAAAGGAACCACAAGCTCAAACATCCGCTAAAAGCAGCGCAAAACACAATACTATGGCTCACAACCCAAATACACAATCAAAACAACAGTCATAAAAGCACACAAAGGTGGGCCTCACCCCACCACAAATAAAAAAATTTGTCCTCAAATGCCAATAAACATTATCCAACAGTGAAATAAAGCAAAATAAAGAGGGAGGTAAATAAAGGGTCTTGTCCGCACAGTCGCTCTGTCTGTCTGGACATCAGTTCCTGTTGCCTCACCCTAAGCCTGGGCATCAGTGACCGAAGTCACCTCTAGAGAAACAACAGTACCAGATTCACCAAGTTTTGTTGAGTGTGAGTTCGCTAGAAAGACATCCATCACCCTGCAGAATCCCCAGGTCCATAAAAGAATAATAGGGTGTACGGTAATGGTCTTCCTTTAAGAAGTGGGCCTCTGGCCCTTGCCTTTCCCACTACTTGGGGTAGTTTCATAGCTTTGCCTTTTGACGTAGATGTATTTTCATTTATCGTAATCCCTTTGGACTTCTCTTGGGCTGGTGTTATTCTTTCAGTAACTTTTGATTTAGTCAGGTCTACAAAATCTCGAAGAGAAGTTAGAAAAACTTAAACAAAAACACAGCAGAACAATTGCAGACAGACTAGCCAAACCATATAGCGAATCATTGAATTTTTTGGGCGACCTAGATCGAACTCGCCGAAGGAATTAGCTCTAAAATTACGGCAGGTAGGCGATGGGGGAACCACTCGGCGTGTCGCCAATAGCTTTAGGTGAACAAGGAAAGCCCACCGAAAGTTCCATTGCATAAAGGTTCAAGGGTGCAGACAAAAGGTGAAAGAAAATCTTTTCGGCGAGTTGCCGAGTGCTTTTGGCGACATTGAGGTTCTCGTCGAAGGTTATAGAATCAATCATCAAAAAAGCATGAAATCAAGGGTGAGATGGGGACATTAGGTGAACTGCCGAGTGTTTTGGCGAGCTCGACCCAGCTCGTCAATTGCTCAACGTGCCTATTTTCAACCCAACTTCTCGAATTCAACCCCGCAACCCCTGAAAACAAATTCAAAGCATGCACTAGTACAATAAAGGTAGGACCCATAGCACCCAAACACAACTATTTGAATTTTAATGTAGTTTTAGGCATACAATTACGGGAATTCAACAGTCACAACTACTCGAGCAAGATTATCATATTAAATGATGCATGTAAACAATCTAATCTTATTAGGCATGACAAAACACTTCAACAAGATCAGGTCATTGCAAGTGAGTATAAATTTTGAAAAAATAAACTTGGGGCATAGAAAACCAGCCTTTGGTGGCGATAAAGAGAAGATTGAAATGCTAGGCGGCAATGTATTCCAATTCCGAGCACAAATCAGCACTAAAAATACTCTAAAAATGTGGAAATATAGGAACTAGCGTGCGGGTGTGAGTTTGGGAAGATAGAAAGTGAGGGAAAGTGAATGAGTTTGAAACTTTTAAGCCCTTGGCCTGCAAAACCGTCCAGTTTTCACCCATTTAGCGAATTAGTCGAGCTCACCTATTCTTTCAACGATTCGCCGAGTGTTCATTTTGCTCGCCGAATTTTATAGAACCTCCAGTGAGTGTAGGGTTTCCAATGGTGGTCCCCGTCGAGATCACCAACATGGTCGGTTATTCGCTAATAATTTCCTAGGCTCGCCGAGTTTTATAGACTCCAATTTGAAGATATCTTTAGTCAGATGGCGGATTAGGTCGTGTTCGCCGACCTCTTCGGTGATTCACCGACTGGACCTGTTACTCGCCACCCTGCACTTTTTTGAACACTTTCCACACTCTTACCTGTTGAAACAACACACCATTATTTTACCAAAGCACAAATAAAAAGCAATAAGTGGTTTCGGGTTGCCTCCCAAACAACGCCTTAGTTAACGTCGCGGCATGACGCAAGTCCACCTTCAAACTTCATTCATGGGGTTGACCATGGTGTCTCTAGGCAACCCCCCTTTTTGTCTCAGATTTAAGTGAGATGACATCTAACTCATTTGGGGTTCCAACTGTTTTATCAAGACTGAATAGGAGGTGACAATCTGGCTAGGGGTGGACACGTCTTCTTTTATTTCTTTAAAAAAATTCTTACCATTCAACTTTGTTGAGGATACAAGAGCATATCCTCAGACCTACCACCTTTCGAATCCTTCGGTTTTGGCGCTCAAGGGGAGGCACATACCTGTCCTTCTCCCCATCCTTCCAGTTAGGATTTCGGTCCCCCTATTCTCTGTCGCGGTCCTTCCAACCATCCTCCTTAGCCTAACCTTGGTTACCACCCTGCCTCGGGTAGTTTTAATGATAACCACTGTCTTGGTTGGCTAGAAAATTTGCCTCCTCATTATACAAGGCTTCAAACTTCATCTTCTCAGGATTTTCACACCCGACCCCCACGGCATTGACACCACGGGCACCAACCCCCATGACATTTATGGATAAAATGTCAAATTGTGTCATGATCTTGGCCATGATTTGATCTCTTTCATGATCTTTCTCCATCTTATCCTTAGATAGCTTGAATGTAAGAGGGGAGACTTGATCTTCATGGGTGTACCAAGCCCGATTTATCATGGTCATGCTATCCAATAGTTGAGCTGCTATCACGTAAGGCTATTGCATCAAACCTCCTGGAGAAATTTTGTTAGCAACACCTTTGTTCACCGAGTGTAGGCGTCGGTAGAAATATTGTAGCAATACGTTGTCATGCAAGCCATGAATTGGGTATTGGAGCACCAACTTATTGAATCGCAGCCACGTCTCATGAATTGGCTCGCCTTCCAAATGCTTAAAACTTTGGATACTGTCTCGAAGAGTCATCATCTTCGAGGGAGGGAAAAATTGCACATTAAATGCGGTCACCAACTCCGCCCACGAATTGATTGAGTCGCATGGCAATTCAGCTACCTACTTGCATGCTTCTCCCATCAAAGAAAATGGGAACAATCGTAAACGAGCCGACTCTTGGGATATATTTTTGAAAGAGAAAGGTCTGCACACATCTACGAAATTTTGAATGTGCTCATGAGGGTCTTCATGAGACAATCCACTAAAAAGCCCCTTTAGTTGCAAGAGTTGCAACATGGTACTCGTGATGTGAAATACAACATTCTCTTCGGCCGGAGGCAAGCGAATGGCACCAATACCACCCATGATATGAGGGTCATTAAAATGAGGCTCTTTTACATCATTTAGGTTTTCGATGTCGTCTTGGTGGCCTACATGACTGCCATTTCTGCCGTTCACACTCATACTTCCTGAAATATTTACACAACAAACAAAACAAAACTAAAAATTAAGTAAGTAAACTACGACTAACAAGAACAAAAATCCTACTTAACTGCAAATTCTCAAATAACACCACTCCCCGACAGCGGCGCCATTTTGACTTCACGTATCAGGACACTACTTCGGTTCAAGTGCCAACGATCGCGTGTAGTGATATAACCCAACCAAGGGATGGGATCGTTCCCATAGGGAATGATTTAGATAATTAATAGAAAAGTAAAATCAAGTTCTAATAAGTCATAGCTATAAAAATTATCGAATAAAAACATACTAAATCTAAGGGGTGACGCAAGCGTCAATTATCAATGGGGGTTTGTATTAGCTAATCAACAAAAATGACAAAAATATAAGGAAACGAGATAGGGAGACGGGATTCTTGGGATGTGATAGGAATATGGGATAAAATACACTATCGGGTATATGCTATTGATAGTACATCGCCGAATATTTGTAACTAGGCTAGACTTTAGTGGGGATAAATTCTTTCTCTAGCAACTTACCCCGAATCAACTTGATTTTTCTCGAACATCGAGTTGCCCCATTTAAGCACAGCCTTCACCTTATACCATTCACTCTCTCGAGCTGAACCCACGACGACCCAATAACCACCGGCTATTGATTTAGTAGTCTTAGTTTTAAAACCTCTCTCTTGAGCAAGACAAAAACATTAAGATGAAATCATATTTGCAGCTACAATCTCATTAAGTTCAAACACAACTACTAAATGAAAGCACATTTAAATAGTGAATATACCAACAATAAGCAACACCGAACAATAAATTTAACCCATATTCACAAAATCACACCCCAAGAATTGGGGTTTTAGCTAGACATAAAAATAGGGAAGAAAATGATACAGAATTGAGATGACATCAATTGTGTATGATTTATATTCAGTTTAAACGAGTATAGGATGAAGAATTTCGAACACCCACTTCCAATTTCTTGGAATTGGAAGACTTCAAGCCTTCAACCTCAATGTCTCCAAAAACTTTAAGAACTAAAACTGAAATATTCTAAGTCTCCAAAATAAATTTTTTCTCTAAAGTATGATTCTATGATAACAATTTCAATAAGTATTTATAGTGTTTGAAAATTTATGCTATGAAGGACTATTCGGCACAGTTAGTCGGGATCACTGACACACTCGACAATCCTCCCTTTTGTCTGGTTCATCACCTTTCTGCTTCTGCGTTTCAGCATTCTCGCTCTTTGAGGCAATGGGCGATAGAATGCTGCCTCGCGAAACTGCTCAGCGACACGCTGACTGCTCATTTTCATCGCAGACTTGACCTTCTCCTTCAGGGCTCAGCACACTGGAACATTCTATGAGATTTAGGACCTTTCGGCGACTCGCCTAATGGATTAGGGAATCCTCAGGGCGCCCTTTTTCCGTTCTTTTAGCTGCTTTGTTCTTTTTTTTCTTGATAGCGTTCATGCTGTCTCCCAATCCGAATACCTGAAACTTAAGGGTTTACATTAGTTATTGAGATAAAATATGCATTTGAGGACACTAATTCTATCAAAATATAACACTAAATGAGTCCAAATTGTGGACTCATCACTAGCCCATTTCTCCAACACTTAGGCAAAGTGGGTCAGCCCACTAGGCGACCCAAGTGCACTTTGGCACATCGCCAAAGCACTTGGTCGACCATGCTACCCATCGCCCATCTGTCCAAAGAGAGAACAAGTTCTCCTTCACCCATCCTAGATAGTTTAGGTCCCAAACTTCACCCTAAATATTTACCTCCCTTATTTTAGCTTTAGTTTAGTCTAAAATATCTCCTTAAGTTGCATAAACACACACATTATCTCTAATTTAACCTAGACACCAACTTTAAGTCATGCCATTCCACACGATGAGGCTCTAGTCTAGCCTATTGATTTTCCGGTTTGTTACATTATCCCCCCTTAGGAACATTCGTCCTCGAATGACACTTTAAACATATTAAGGGATTAAAGACTCAAAACTAGCAGCCCATCATACAAGACATATCTATAAAATAGCATAAATCATAGGAGGAAACATCAACTCCACATCATAAGCTCAATGCAATAGAAAAAGTGGGAACTACATCCACAATCTCATTATGCACCAAATTTATCATTTCATATAAACATGGGAGGAACTACCTTCTCCAACACAAGCATGCTCAATATAACAATCTTAAGCTAACATGCTATTTCATCACAACATAGCTAAACATGTTCATCAACTCATCTCATGAAGTCACATATGCCAGCATCATAATCAAAAGCAATTCAACATGAGAAACATATAATCCATGAAAGCTCAATTTATATAAAACATGAATTTCATCAAGAACATGCCAAATAAAAGGAATATCATGCAAAACAGATACAATAGACATGACTCCCCAAAACACTAACAACTCAAGAGGAATGTACTTACCTTAAGTTTGAATAGGAGTAGGATGAAAAAGATGACGATAATGGGACATCATATCGGCCTCGGCCTCCCATGTAGCACCCTCAACTAAGTGATTCTTCCATAGAACCTTAATGGAAGCTACTTCCTTGTTTCTCAACCTCTTAACTTGCCGATCTAAAATTTCTACTGGAACCTCTTCATAAGAAAGATTTCCATCAAATCCCAAACCCTCTAAAGGAAGGATGGATACCGGATCACCAATGCACTTCTTAAGCATGGAAACATGAAACACCTGGTGAACCAGGGCCAATTCACTTGGTAAATCTAGCTCATATGCCACTTTCCCAACACGTTTCAAGACTTGGTATGGACACAAATATCGGGGACTTAACTTCCCCTTTTCCCCAAATCTTATAACACCTTTCATAGGTGAAATCTTCAAGTAGACCCAATCACCTATTTCAAACTCTAGATCCCTCCTTCTATTATCGGCATAAGACTTTTGCCGACTATGGGATGTTTTCAACCTTTCTCTAATAAGTTGAACATTTTCAATGGCATCATAAACTAGTTCGGGACCAACTAGAGAAAACTCACCTGCTTTAAACCAACCCACCGGTGATCTACACCTTCTACCATAAAGTGCTTCAAATGGAGCCATGGCGACGCTTGAATGGTAACGATTGTTATAGGAAAATTCTATCAAAGGGAGATGGTCATCCCAACTACCTTTGAAGTCAATCACACACGGCCTCAACATGTCCTCCAAAGTTTGAATGGTTCTTTCCATTTGACCATCCATTTGAGGGTGGAAAGCGGTACTAAGTTTAGCATTGGTACCAAGCACCGTTTGGAATGCTTTCCAAAAATGTGAAGTAAATTGAGTACCTCTATCCGATATGATAGATAAGGGAATCCCATGCAACTTCACAATTTCATTAATGTACAACTTTGCATAGTCTTCCATCGAGATTGAAGTCTTAACCGGAATGAAGTGGGCCGATTTAGTCATCCTATCGACAATGACCCAAATAGAATCATGTTGCCTTCGAGTACGAGGCAACCCCACCACAAAGTCCATATTAACATCATCCCACTTACAAGTAGGATATTCTATATATTGGGACAAACCTTCGGGTTTTTGGTGTTCGACCTTAACTTGTTGACAATTTGGATATTTGGCTATAAAACCCGCTATATCCTTTTTCAAGCCATTCCACCAACAGACTTCCAGTAGATCACGGTACCTCTTGGTGGCTCCCGGATGAATAAAATATCGCGAACCATGGGCCTCTTCTAGAATTTTCTCCCTTAAGGCATCAACATCCGGAACATATATTCTACCTTGGTACCAAAGCACCCCATCTCCCCCTCAGGAGAAAGCCTCAACGGACTTATTGGGAACCGATTCTTTCAACTACATCAATATAGGATCAAGATGTTGCTTAGACTTCACATCAACTACAAAATACGATTCAGAACTATGATGAACCATAAACCCACCCTTGGTGGAATCTACTAGTTTGAAACCTAACCAGGCCAACCTATGTGCATCACAAACCAACTCCTTCTTCTCATCTTCTACATGAGCCACATTTCCTATGTACAATCTACTTAGAGCATCCACAACCATATTAGCTTTGCCAGGGTGGTAAAGGACACTCATGTCATAATCATTCAAAAGCTCAACCACCTTCTTTGTCGGAGATTCAAATCATTTTGGCTAAACACATATTGAAGACTCTTGTGGTCGATAAATACATCTACATGAACTCCATAGAGATAGTGTCTCCATATTTTTAAGGCAAAAACCACCGCCGCTAGTTCGAGATCATGTGTCGGGTAATTCTTTTCATGATTCTTGAGTTTCCTTGAAGCATAGTCAATTACCTTACCATGTTGCATAAGGACACAACCCAAACCTACTCCAGAAGCATCATAATATACCACAAACCCATCGGTACCCTCTGGTAAGGTCAATACCAAAGTGGAGGTGAGTCTATCCTTCAATTCTTGGAAGTTCTTTTCACAAGCCTCTGACCACTCAAATCTAGACTTCGTTTGGGTCAATGTCGTTAATGGAGAAGCAATAGATGAGAAGCCCTCAACAAATTTCCTATAATACCCGGCCAAACCCAAAAAGCTTCAAATATCGGTGGGACTTAGGGGTCTAGGACAACTCTTAACCGCATCGATTTTCTTCGGATCAACCTCTATACACACACTTGACACAATGTGTCCAAGAAAAGCAACCGACCTTAGCTAAAACTCGAACTTGCTAAATTTAGCATAAAGTTGGTGGTCCATGAGGACTTGCAACACTACCCTCAAATGCTTCATATGATCACCCTCACTTCTTGAATAGATAAAGATATCGTCAATAAAGACGGTCATAAACAAATCAAGATATTGCCTAAATACCCTATTCATAAGATCCATGAACGCTGCCGGGGATTTGTTAGACCAAAAGACATAACTAGGAATTCATAGTTACCATATCTTGTACAAAAGGCCGTCTTAGGAATGTCAACCTCTCTCACCCTAAGTTGGTAATAACCCGACCTTAAGTCTATCTTCGAAAAGTAACTCGCCCCTTGGAGTTGATCAAGCAAATCTTTAATTTTAGGGAGTGGGTACTTATTCTTTATAGTGACTTTGTTCAATTGGCGGTAATACATACACATCTGAAGTGAACCATCCTTCTTTTTCACAAATAATATCGGGGCACCCCATAGAGATATGCTTGGTTGAATAAAACCCTTGTCTAGAAAATCTTTGAGATGTTCCTTCAATTCCTTCAATTCGGCCGGAGCCGTCCGGTAAGGGGGAATTGATATGGGTTGTGTATCCAGCAAGAGATCAATGCCGAAGTTTATTTTCCGTTTGGGAGGGATCCCAGGTAAGTCATCGGGAAAGACTTCTGGAAATTCCCTTACTACGGGGACCGACTATAAAAGAGGAGTCTCGGACTCAATGTCCTTAACACTCACAATATGATAGATACACCCCTTAGAAATCATTTACTAGCTTTTAGATAGGAAACAAAACGACCTCTAGGAATTGAGTTTCCCCCCTTCCATTTTAAAACGGGCTCATTTGGAAATTAAACTTTACTACCCGAGTTCTACTATCAATGGAAGCAAAACAAGCATGCAACCAATCCATCTCCTATATGACATCAAAGTCCAATATATCTAGTTCTACCAAATTAACCAAAGTGACTCTATTAGACAAGGAAATAGGAAAATCATTATAAACCTTGCTAGCAACAATCGAGTCACCTATGGGGCAGAAACTGAAAAAGGCTCCTCTAACTTTACAGGGAGTACATCTAATTTCATAGCCACGAAAGGGGTAACAAATGATAAAGTGGCACCGGTGTCTAACAATGCATAAATATTAATGGAAATACTTGTAACATACCAATGACAACGTCCGGAGACCCCTCTTAATCACTTATAGATTGGAAAGCATATAAACGATTCTTCTTGGGAGCATCAAAATTTGAGCCACTTGGAGGGATTTGCTTGCGCTATCTCCCTTGAACCTTTAGCATAGGACAATCCCTATTCATGTGGCCACTCTTACCACAACTAAAACACCCATCCATGCTAACAAGGCACTTGCCATCATGCCTCTTGCCACATTTCACACAAGTAGGTCTATCAACAAAAGAACCACCTCCACTACCACCTTGTGGCTTTGGAGTAGGCACCCTCTCTTTGTTGATCTTAGGAGTGCTAGAAGTGCCATGATTAGAAAACCTCTTCTAAAACCTTGGTTTGCCTTGAACCTCAAATCTACCTTTTTAAGAATTAGCTTTATCAACTCTTGCCCTCTTCACTTCTCTACCCATTTGCTTGAGCTTTTGCTCCTCAATTTGTTCGGCATGAACCATAAGACGTGAGATGTTCATCGTTGGAATAAGCATCGCTGACCTACATTCATTCACCACAAGATCGGATATCCACATAACAAATTTGTTCATTTTTGCCCAAGATTCCGCCACCAAGGTTGGGGAATATTTAGAAAATTGAGTGAACTTGAGGCTATATTCCTTCACACTCATACCTCCTTGGTGGAGGTTGATGAATCCTTGCATCTTCCTCTCCCTTAGCTCTAGGGGGGAAAACCTATAAAGGAATGTCGTCTTGAATACTCCCCAATCAATCGGTCCTGCTCTAATGGACCTCTCTTCCTTCCATTGCTCATTCCACACTTGAGCCACGTCCTTTAGTTGTTAGGCGGCTAGGTCTGCCTTCTCTCCTAGAGATACTGCCATAGCTTCAAGCACCTTAAACAGCTCCTCAATAAACCCTTGTGGGTCTTCATCTAGTTTGGAACCATAGAATGTAGGGGGGTTCATTCTTGTGAAATCCCTTATCCTTGAAGCGATAGTACTTGCATTGGGGTTCACAGGGACCGTAGCATATCTTGTGACTTGAGCCGTTAGAGCATGATTTAAGGTTTGGAGAGCCATCTGTATCTCCACATTGTTCATGGATCCATCCTCATTAGGAACTTGGGGAACATGAGCCCTTTGAGGACCTGGGGAGGAACTCCCTCATCATTAGAAATCTCCTCTTCCACTATTCTTATGGCCACTTTTCTTGTATTCATATTCCTATATGTACAAGAAAAGGGTTAGGAAAAAGGATTTCATAGAGTAAAAATATAAGGCACGACTAATGAGTAATCAAAGAAGTGAAAAGTTCCTAAGCATCTTGTAGCCTCTCATTCATAAGTGTGGCGCGCTTCACACTTATGAACAAAACTCTAGTAGACGTGGTTCATGAGACATCATCCTAGAATCATTCTATAATCTTATGCTATGATACCAAGTTTCTCATGACCCGGCATACCCCCTAGAAGTAACACGGCATAATTGACCCCGAAGGGGTCACATACAGGCCCTTAGCATTCATCATCACATAAAAAAAAAATTTAAAACTTTTACAATAGAAGTCAACTTCTTTCATATAAGGAAAATAGGAACTAGACTTGTCTCAATCACCATCTAGAACATAAGAGTACGAATAGGGTCAAACCACTTTATATCAATAAAGTCCCCAACAATAGGAAATACAATAAAGTCTAGAACATAGGAAGTAAATTAGAAACTAGAATCAATAGCAACTTGTCCTTGAATTTGAGGACTCACCAAGCCTAGGGAATACTCGACCCAGGCTTTACTTGAAGTAGTAGTAGTAGTAGTATCAACGACCGAAACCTACACTCATAGTAAAGTAGAAAATATGGGTTAGCACAATGAATTGTACTAAGTATGGATACCATGCACAAAAACTTTGAAACATGCATCAAAGGGACATTTAGTTGAAGTCATGCCTTTGTCAAGTTTGAAAACCAATATGCACATTTATGAAAATACATAAGCCAATTCAACATATGAGCAACCCAAAGCCACACTAGTGCAATGCAAAGGTAAGATCCCATAACCCTGCCAAATGCTAAGTATCACACATGGGTCACCAACAACATATATATCTTACCATAGTCATAGCCAACATACATAAGAGTGAAGATATTCATATTCATGAAATTCATACATACTTTTTCATACATAGTTCATAAGTCATCATACCATCATAATATAAGAAAACCGTACCTAACCCCTCTTAGAGACTACTCATGCAATGCATAAGTGAAGTCCCATACCCCAACTCACACCAAGTAACACCCCTTAAGAGGTCATAGCTAAAGTCCATGTCCTTACCACAATTCACATTCATATTAATAGAGGGAAATATTACACTAACCAACATAGACCATGTGAGCTACATGGAATCCGGTGTTCTACCCCCACACCAACAAGAGGTGTTCTACTTTCCTAAGGTAGAATGTACATTCTAGCTATATAGGTGGATCCACTAGCTAAGACCTATGTGGGCACATAGTTATGGGACAAAGAGATTGCTATTAGAAACCTGGACTTGCTAAACGTATAAGGTTTCCATCTCATGAGATATCCTACATTGGGACGCCGGACTTGCTAAATGTAAAAGCCCCCATCTCACTTTCATGTCCTTTCGGTGCGACGCATTATTCCCTTTAAAAGTCACTAGTAGTCTTTACTTAGGTTCATAGTCATAAGAAAGTGTATTAGACACTCATATCAACGTATCATCATAATAGCTCATAGGTTCCTTAAGTGAGAATGCTCCTTTCACTTTAGAAACACTAGCATGTGAGTAACCTTTCACATTGTAGTCGGATTGTGATCATGGGAATGTCCTTCGAATCAACCCAATAAGTTCATTACACTACAAGAAAAACAGCTACTAAGGACGGGAAAAGTGGTCCCTATAAGTCGGAATTTTGTCCCTAAAAGTTAATCGCTACCAGAAAAAGATGGTCGCCACTCGTCCCTATAGGCTCCTTCGCTAAAGGTCAATAGGGATGGGGTTTTAACACTAGTCCTTAAAAGGGTTTAGCAACTGGAAAAATACTAGTCCCAAAATCCCTTTTTGAGACCACTTTACTGGTCCCTAACCATAAATAGTAAATAGTTTTGACTAGTCCTAAAATATTAATTAGGACCAGAAATCTGGTACTTAAATGTTATTTATAGACCATAAAATGTAGGTCACTAAATAGTACTCTATATGAACATTTCCTACAAATTATTTAATTTATATATAATCCCAATAGCATAAACCAAATTATCAATAATTTCATGCTTACATATTATATATGCATACAAAAAAGTATACCATCCCATTGATAGTTCATGTATATCATAAATAATTTATACAATCACTTGGAAAAAAATGTTATGATTTCCCTAAATGACTTCCTAGTAAAACAGAACCAGTTTTTCATCTTGTATCAAGTCTTTAAAACTTGCTGCTTGACTTTGTAACTTCTAAGCTTCAAATCCTGCAAAAAGTATAAGAAGGATGCCTTTAGGAAATTATCAAATACTAATAAATATCAAATAACATTAGAGGAAAACAAAAAAAATTGCACACATATATAAAGTTTGAAGATAATAACATTAATGGAGAGAAAACCTAAATATTGTACATGTCCCTCTCTTTCAATAACATATAATTCTCTTGTATAGTTTGTTCAATCACATTTTTCAAATGCAAATTCATATTAAATAAACAATTTTTTTAAATACAGATTCATTATGTTTGTCCTAAATGTCCTAATAAAACATAACCAATTTCTCTTTATAGAGTTTCTGCAACTACGCCTTCAATTTACACTAATGGAAAAAAGACAAGATCCAAAAGAAAACAGATAATAACTTAGAATGAAAAGAATAAGTTAGCATAGATCTTTACTTAAACGAAAACTCCTTACAAGCCATATGTCTATCTGAAAAACTTCAAAATTCTAGGCCTTATTTATATCCAAAATAGCAAACTTGCATCCAAGGCATACAAAGTTTACTTTGTAAATAAATTTAACAATGCTCTTAATGCTCATATTCCAATAATCCTCTTGAGTTGCAGTTGTATTGATACAATTGATTAATTTTTACACAAAATTACCTCATAAGAAAGAAAATGCACAACAGTATAAATGTTCATTTGCTAAACTAATTATTTTTAACATCATCGCAATAAAATTAATGTCTATCTTAGAGTGTTAGCTTTTCTTTTAAACTATAAGTACAATCACCCTCACATTTGATCAATGAAGACAACTAAACAACACCACATGTCCAAGTATAATCAAGTGTGAACATCCACATGTTGATTACATAAAAAAGTCCTATTTGAAAGAGAGAACTAACCGATGAATGTAGAGGTGTTGGTCCAATATCAATGAAACGAATATACATTTTAGCGATTTCTGATATAGTAGCCACTTGTACTTCAAGAACATCACTGGTTAATTTGCCATAGGATTCTTAAGAAGCCTCCTGCAAAACTTAGTCCATCTGGTCCGCGGGTGTTCGTACATACATTCCACATGTGCTTCGCTAATTTCTCCCTCACTAAAAGAAAGAACATAAAAGGTATAAACGCTTAAGAAATAATCAAGAGGACTACGAGATTATCTTAAAGACGAAAAAATAGTCAGCCAGAGGATATAGCAAATACAACTATCCCTTCTTAAAGAAAAAGAAAAGTCAAAATATTATCTCAAAAACAAAAAAATAGAGAAATTGTGACAACACAATCAATGAGGATATATAAGCAACAACTAAAACACAAAGCAAAATCTTACAAATTTTATCCTGTTAATAATAAATTTGTATATACGAGTTGTCGCAATGACACAATATGTCTGTTGTCATCACATTTATTTTTAATACACTTGGATAGGAAAACTCGCTACAACTGTCATTGTAGGATGCATCATAACACATATAGTTGATAGTTAATCTGAGACAAAGTTGTCTCTGCGAATAGTTGTTTTTGAAAAAACAAATCAGCTACCACTAATGATATTTATGTACTCCTAATGCAAGTTTAGCCCACCAAATTTGGAAGATATCTTGTGATGCAAAAATAGTAAAACAAACAAAGAATAAGCTTGGAAAGAGGCTAACCTAATCAGAATCATTATAAAGAGACGCTCTACCAAGCCAGAAACTTGGAATGAATATGCAGAAACAGAAGAATTCTGTAATGCCACAAATAAGATGAAAACAACCTTAGATACAAAACACATACTTGAATTGTAGCTAAATAATGAATATATAAGGCAGTTTCTTGAATTCCATTCTAGTTAGGGCTTTCAATACAAAAAAAATGGCGCGGTTCATCCCTTTCGGCCAGTTTTGGTGAGAGGTAGGATATAATTCAGCTCAATTAAAGTGAGAGGACTAAAAACGAAGCTCGGACTATAGGGAGAGGGAGGAAAGGGTAAGGAAAATAATTGATTATTTCCTAGAGAGATTAATTTGTACAAGCTTGATAAGTTTTCTCCTTTTTAATTTTATGAAATACAATGAAATAACTATGTATACAACATTCAAATGTCCAACTGTAACTTTAAATTTAATTAAATAGAGGGCCACTTTATCTGATAAGTGTCAAATTCAATTATATCAAGTCCTCATTTGTGATATAATCCACAATCTTGAATTAAACCAAAGAGGAGTTTTTGACTCAAAAAGTAGTGGCAAGAAAGGAAGCAGCACACCAGGACGAACTCAGTAATGAACTGAAGGAAATTTTCTTAAACAACCTCATAGTACTGCAAAATCCAAAGCTTTGTAAACTATGAAAATACGAATATTATGATGAATCAAAAGATAAGTTAACTTTTGTCTAGACTAACAACTCACTTCAGGGCATCAAAGCTTTTCATTTTGATGGAATATGTTCTAAATCTCAAAGAAAACATAAACATGTTAGAATACATAGGAATTTCAGATTTTTGTAAAAGTTTAATTTCTTGGAGCTCTGTTTCTTTTGGTTGCTCCATCATCTCTTTACATGACAATATCTCTAATGCCTCCTTGTTTTTATTCCATTTTAAAATAATCAACAACTCAGAAATTGAAAGAATGCACTTCGAGATCTGAGTTTATGGAAAAATAAGAGTACATATGTTAAAAGAGAAGTTACCTAGGAACTCCAATAGCATCAGCGGAAGAAGTAATACATCGACCACCGACCACCTTGACAAATAATTTTTTAAGCTGAAGTAATATATCGAGCAAAATCATCCTGGAATCGCAAATTGATTTTGGAGTTAACTATGATGTATAAGATATGGGATTAGGGCTTTTTTGAAGATTAATTCTTTAAAAATATGTACAACTTTATCCCTATTTTGGTGGTCTTAATTTGCTGGGTAACCTAGAGAAAAGTAAGAAGATGGATTCACTGTACATATTTGATGTGGGTTTAGTTCTTTTGAGAGATAATGGAAAAATAGAGAACCGTATACGGTCAAATAGTTTTTTTAATTTTAGGTGTTTTTAACTTTTATTTTGAGGAAGAAAGTAAATTGGTGGCTATTTCCCCATTTTTATTTTATATTATATAGGAATAGAGACCAGATTTTAATTATTTTAGGGACTAGATCTTATTTCTTCGTTAATTAAACATAAAAAATCGAGAACTCTAGATGAGAAAAATATCTCGTCCCTATAAGTATACTTTTGGGGACCATATTTCTAACCCGTCGCTAAATGGTGGTCTTTATTAAGCCTTTTTCTTGTAGTAGTACCAGAAGTATCCCCTCTAGGTGCTACTCTGTCTGGTGGAGCAACTGAAGAAGACTGGGCTCTATTGCCCCCATTACCATTACCCTCCTTGTTCTTTTGACATTCTCGCATGAAATGACCATTCTGACCACACTTGAAACAACCAGTAGATCCGCCACGACATGTACCTGAGTGGTTCCTACCATACTTAGCGCAGTTAGGAGGCTTACTACCCCTTTGCGCTATGCTACCCTGAGAATACGTAGGCTTAGCTCTGAAATTCTAACTATTGTACTCACCTTTGTTCTTAGGTGCAGGTGCACTAGCAGATGATGGAGCAGGTCCCTTCTATTTCTGTTGGAAGGATGACCGGTTGGCATTACACTTCTGTTGTCCGGACTCGTTCCTTATCTTAGCTCTCTTATTCTTAAACTCTTTCCTATCCCTCAACTTCTCTTCCTCAACCTACTGCACATATACCATTAACCTTGAGATAACCATATCACCTATCAGCATTGCAACCTTACCTTCCTTACTCGTCAACAAACAAGCCCATTCAACTCATGTCCGCAACCATTTCCGGAGCATAACGGGATAGTTAGGTGAACTTCAAACCACTCATGAATACTCAAAGAATCTTGCTTAAGTGTGAGGAACTCTCGTACCTTAGCCTCTTTCAGTTCTCGGGGAAAGAAATGCCCCAAGAAAGCCTCCCCAAAACAAGCCGAACTCGCAGGTAGTGCATCCTCAGCTCTACCCTCTTTCCACTGATCAAACCAAGTCCTAGAAACATTCTTCAGTTGTTATGAAGCTAGTTCAACTCATTCGGTATCAGCAACATGCATGTTTGTATTGGTTTTTATGTGTTTTTATCATGTTTTGCAGGAAAGATGTTTAGACGCGAAAGTACAGAGACAGCTGAAAGAAATGCAGAAAAGGACATCTACGGAGGTGATCTACGGACCGTAGATCAACAGGAAAGGCAAATCAAGGAAATTTGACCAAGTGTGGAACCACATTGGCCATTGACGGTCCGTAGATTGATATACAGACCGTACTGTTGATCCGTAGAATGATACTGCGAGGGTTCCAGTACGTGATTTTTGAAGATTCCAAGTATGGAGCTACAGAGAGGGATCGACCGAAATTAACTTTTGTTTACTGATTACTTATTGTATGCTTACGATTTGTTTGACAAATTCCCCCTTTAAATACTTGTTTCTGGAAGTAATTTGACTAAACAAATATAATTGTCGGTTAAAGTTAAAGCTAAATCATTTTCCTCATGGGATCGACCCTAACCTACAAGTTGGGTTCTTTACTTGATAACGATTGCTTATGCTTCTGAAAAGAGGTGTAATTTGAGCGTATCAAGCATCAACAACCACATTAGCCTTACCTGGGTGATAAAGAATACTTATGTCATAATCCTTGAGTAATTCCAACCACCTCCTTTGTCTGATATTAAGCCTTTTCTGAGTGAACACATTTTGAAGACTCTTGTGATCAGTGAATACATCAACATAAACACCATATAAATAATGATGCCATATCTTCAAATCAAATTCTACGACAACCAACTCTAAGTCATGGGGTGGGTAATTCTTCTTATGAACTTTCAACTGTATAGAGGCATAAGCTATGACTTTGCCATTCTGCATTAACACGCAACCCAAACCAACTCTAGACGCATCACAATACACAACAAAGCCTTGTGTACCTTCTGGTAAGGTCAAAACTGGGGCAGTAGTCAACCTCTTTTTCAATTCCTGAAAGCTTTTCTCACAAGCTTCAGACCATTGAAACTTCACTGTTTTATGAGTCAACTTTGTTAAAGGATACGAAATGGATGAGAACCCCTCTACAAACCTTCTATATTGGCTAGCCAAACCCAAGAAACTCATAATATCAGTTGGACATGCAGGTCTAGGCCAATTCTGCACTACCTCAATCTTTTAGGTATCAACCATAATTCCATCAACGGAAACTATGTGGCCCAAGAACGCCACAAACTCAAGCCAAAACTCACATTCAGAGAACTTAGCATATAACTCCTTATCTTTCAAAGTCTGAAGAACTATTCTAAGATGGCTAGCATGATCTTCTTCATTCCTTGAATAGATTAGTGTGTCATCAATGAAGACGATAACAAACATATCTAAATAAGGTTTGAAAACTCTATTCATAAGGTCCATGAACGCTGTAGGTGCATTAGTTAAGCTGAATGACATGACCAGAAACTCATAATGACCATAACGGGTCCTAAAAGCTGTCTTGGGAATATAAAATTCCCTTAATTTCAACTGATGGTAGCCAAATCTGAGGTCTATTTTCAAAAAATAAGAAGCACCCTGAAACTGATCGAAAAGATCATCAATCCTCGGAAAAAGATACTTATTCTTGATGGTTACCTTGTTCAACTGACGGTACTCTATACACATCCTGAGGGAACCATCTTTCTGTCTCACAAATAAGACCAGAGCGCCCCAAGGTGAGACACTTAGTCGAATAAATCCCTTATGTAAGAGATCTCTTGACTGTTCTTTAATCTTTTTCAACTCTGCTGGTGCCATTCTATATGGCGGAATATATATAGGACGAGTATCTGGGAGAGTGTCTATACCGAAGTCTATCTCTCCCTCAGGAGGGACTCAAGGTAGATCATCTAGAAAGACTTCTGGAAACTCTTTTACTACTGAAACTAACTAAATAAGAGGTATCTCAACACTCGAGTCATTAACTAAAACTAAGTCATAGACACACCCCTTAGAAACTAACTTCCTTTCCTTAAGGTAGGAAATGAAAAGACCCTTAGGCACTGCTGAACTACTTTTCCACTCTAAGACTGGCTCATTTGGAAATTGGAACTTGACAACTCGAGTTCTACAATCAATTGAGGCATAACATGCATGAAGCCAGTCCATACCAAAAATGACATCAAACTCTACCATGTCTAACTCAATTAAATCAGCCATGGTACTCTTGTGACTGACGAAAACTTGACAATCACGATTGAGTCTCTCTGCTAGAATAGACTCACCAACAGGTGTAGAAACACTGAATGGTTCACTAAGTTGCTCAGGAATAACATCAAAATTCATACCAATATATGGAGTTACAAAAGATACACTCGCTCCTAGGTCTAGCAAAACATAAACAGTAAAGTCAAAGACTTGAATCATACCAGTGACAACATCTGGCGAATCCTCTTGCTTTTGGCAACAATTGATAGCATACAAGCGGTTTGTTTCTCCGCTAGTACACTACAAGAAAAACAACTACTAAGGACGGGAAAAGTGGTCCCTAAAAGTCGAAATTTGGTCCCTAAAAGTTAATCGCGACCAGAAAAAGGTGGTCGCCACTCGTCCCTATACTAAAGGTCAATAGGGACGGGGTTTTAACACTAGTCCTTAAAAGGGTTTAGCCAGTGGCAAAATACTAGTCCCAAAATCCCTTTTTGAGACCACTTTACTGGTCCGTAACCATAAATAGTAAATAGTTTTGACTAGTCCTAAAATATTAATTAGGACCAGAAATATGGTACTTAAAAGTTATTTATAGACCATAAAATGTAGGTCACTAAATAGTACTCTATTTGAACATTTCCTACAAATTATTTAATTTATATATAATCCCAACAGCATAAACAAAATTATCAATAATTTCATGCTTACATATTATATATGCAAACAAAAAAGTATACCATCCCACTGATAGTTCATGTATATCATAAATAATTTATACAATCACTTGGCAAAAAATGTTATGATTTCCCTAAATGACTTCCTAGTAAAACAGAACCAGTTTTTCATCTTGTATCAAGTCTTCAAAACTTGCAGCTTGACTTTGTAACTTCTAATCTTCAAATCCTGCAAAAAGTATAAGAAGGATGCCTTTAAAAAATTATCAAATACTAATAAATATCAAATAGTATTAGAGGAAAACAAAAATAATTTCACACATATATAAAGTTTGAAGATAATAACATTAATGGAGAGAAAACCTAAATAATGTACACGTCCTTCTCTTTCAATAACATATAATTCGCTTGTATAGTTTGTTCAATCACATTTTTCAAATGAAGATTCATATTAAATAAACAATTTTTTTAAATACAGATTCATTATGTTTGTCCTAAATGTCCTAATAAAACATAACCAATTTCTCTTTATAAAGTTTCTGCAACTACGCCTTCAATTTACACTAATGGAAAAAAGACAAGATCCAAAAGAAAACAG
>JAJONZ010003894.1:0-17340 GCA_029582445.1 Solanum paucissectum | reverse complement strand
AATCATACCATAACATACATACATACTTCATAACTAATTCAAGTGTAGAGGGTTATGGATGAGGAAACTAGGTCATCAACACCACAACGACACATTAGGTATAGCATCATTACAATCTAAGTAATTCATCTTTCATACTTGAGTTCAAAGAAGAACCAACCTTCATACCTTCTTGACCTTCATGGGACATTCATACTTCAATTAC
The DNA here is from genome assembly GCA_029582445.1 of Solanum paucissectum. Lineage (NCBI taxonomy): Eukaryota > Viridiplantae > Streptophyta > Magnoliopsida > Solanales > Solanaceae > Solanum > Solanum paucissectum. The sequence continues at coordinate 17,135 of JAJONZ010003894.1, read as the reverse complement.
CAAACAATTCATAACCAATACATAGTACAAGGTAATCCATGAAGTAATAACATACTCAACATCAATATAAGCAATTGACATATTCCCTTCATAGCCTTCAAGGCTTCATTCAAAGACTCAACCCTAATTTCATAGAAATTATACATAACCTAGGGTAGAATCATCATACAAAAATGAATTACGTAACATCACATTCAATTCATAGCCTTCAGTTAATATCCAACACGAACTAGGGTGAGAATTTGGAAAAGAAGGAGAAACATGGGTCTTATGGGGAATTCATCAAGAAACCACTAATACAACATAAATTCATACATAATTGTTCATATAACATCAATCAAATTTGTTTATAACATCAATTTCACTTTAGAAAGAAGACCCACGTTTTTGGATTGAAACCTAGAAATTAGAGATTTTGAAATTCATCTTGAAGGGGCCTCTTGGGGAAAGGAATCCCAAGAGTGATAAGCAATCATACATTATTGAGGAATTAACCACAAAAATCCGATTTGAAACCTTGGAGAGTTGGTCTTCTTCTTGAAGCTCCAATCTTCTTCAATGGAGTTCTTGAGAAGAGAGAGAGTAGAGAGAAGGAGGAACTTTAGGTTTTGATCTTTGGGGTTTTGTGTTTTAGTGATAAAAGTGAGGTAAATTGACTTTAAAAAATCATTATATACACGTCCCCTAAAGTATCCTAAATACACCTCACTTAGTTGGACTCTTTAATGAAGTAAAAATCGATTTCTGAATTTCTGCATTTTCGTCGTGGAACAAGTCCGCGATGCGGAGCTGTTCCCTGAAGATATTGGAATTAAATTTTGAGACAGTAGAGTCTACGACACGACCGCGTTGTGAACTAAACTTTTTCTCCTTGGGGGAGCTAGTCCGCGACGCGGATCTATTCCCTCCAAGTGTAATTAGCAAGCTGCCTTGGCAGCTTGTTTGGCCAAGGTTGGGGTCCTCCTCGGGGTCCCTTAGGGTGGCCCCGGGGGGTTGTATTCGAATATTTTGACCCTATAAACATATATTTACCTAATTTAAACCTTTTTACAAGATTATACCATCATACAACACTCCCAAACCTGCCCAAAACCTAAGGACACACTAGAACACATTCTTCTTTAGTTTCCGGACGTCGTGGTCATAAATTTAGAATTAACTCCATCACTCTCTCTCTCTCTCTCTCTCTCTCTTATCTTAGGGATTAAAACAGCAGCCTCAAATTTCTTCTAGGGTTCTTGAAGAAACCCTCATATTTGCAAGTTAACGTAAGTGAAAACACTTATGGATTTAGTTTAATTCTCCCATGGATGATTAGGAAAACCTGCTAATTCATGCTCAAGTATAAGTACAAGGGAAGAATGTGTCCACAAGTTATTGCTCACTCTCCTTGATTATTAAGATACTTTTCTCTCTTCTTTAGTTTAAGTGTGAAGGTAAGTTGAAGTTCTTGAAGATTTCAAGTTAAAAGGGAAAGTTGCATAAATTGAGGTAAGTTTACTGCTCCTTTTTTTTTCCTCATTATGCATGAGTTTCGATGAAGAATTACATGTGTATTGTAACTAAAAACTCAAGCAATGATGATTTCAATATTTGGTTGCTATGATCAGGAACATTTTGGGCTGTTTTATGTGTATATGTGGGTACTGCATGGTTGATGTTGGCGAAAATGTGAATATTTTATATGGAAATATAGGACGGTGTGGTGATACACCACTAAACTGAATGTTGTGTAGGCTTACTACTCACTCCATGTTGGTATGTGGATGTAATTCGAGGAGAAGTAATTGAATAACGTCCTTGATATGATAAATTATTGGCCCACTACCAGGCTATCATTTTTGTGAGGTTAAGTAGCCAAATGTGTTGATTAGCTACTAATACTAGTTTTACTTATTTCATTATAGATTATTAATCTGAAAGGAAGGAGGTTAACTCCTTGTAATATTTGAGTTATACAACAAGGTATGTAAGTCTATTCGATTCAATATTCTTTGGCATGAAATCTGATAATTGTGATTAATATCAACAAACTGAGTTTCTTAAGCTATATTCCTAGTCAAGGAAACAAGGTGGCAGTGTACGATCTCCAATATAGCTAATAATATTTGCCGGTTCCTAGTGTACCGAATCACTTAAGAATATGTTCATTACTCTATATTTGTTTAATTATCCTCCTATGTGCTAATATAGAAATGGTATTCGCAACAACAAGCTTGGTAAATTCTCCACTTAGTCAATTGAAGTCAATTGTGTCATTTAAGCTCATAAGTAATGCATTGATGTTACATAGCTCCTTACGTTATTCTTAATGCCTTAGAGTCATTATTTTCATGTTTTCTACTACTGGTCCATGGTTCCAAATCTTAGAAATGATTATGACCACCAAAACAACAATCTCAAAGATTAAAAAAACTAAGTGAAGCAATCTGTATAATTAAGGGTGGCAGCCCAGGGGAAAATGCCTAGCATGGGTCGCTCCCAATTTGTATAGAAGGGTGGCAGCTCAGCGTCAAAAGCCTAGCATGGGCCGATCCCAATTTGTGTAATTATGACAACATCTTAGGGGTTAAAATGCCTAGCATGGGTCATCCTCTTCTACCACTGATCAGCTAGTCATTTGTATCACATGACTTATAAAGATCAAAACATATATAAAAGTAAAGAACTCAATGCAACATACATGATCCCATAAGAGTAATAAAGATGGTCTCCTATTCTAATCTATGAACTTATATACGGATACTTGATGTCATTTGAGCCTTGTTTTGACATATGTTATTTCCTTACATATTAAGTAAAAAAATGCAGGCAGAAGTTATCAAGCTAGTAGACCTCTTTAGTAGGAGCACAGGTAGTCAACTGCTATTGGTGAAGCTCCATGTTGATTTAACGACTCGGAAAATGAATAGGTGAAACTAGAGCCTAACCAGTGTGTGATTGAGTTCTATATGGTGTTTGAAGTTGTAAAATGACGTCCACGCTTAGGTTGAGGGATTTAGGGGTTAAACGTCAAGGTATGAACCCCCAAGGACCAACCAAGGATCCTTAAGGGGGACCCTAAATCCTAACACCCAAAACCCATAAATTTGCCAAAAGCTGTCAAAAGTTGGCGAGCTACGGATGGGACCTACTTCCCCGTAGGTCCATCCACGCCCCTTGGATGACCTCCGTAGGTCAAGGCTCCAATTTCCATGTTCCAGTCCCAAACCACGACCTGCTAGTATGGCTCGTGGATCCACCCACAGCCCATGGGTGGGATTTCGTGGATGGCACCTGAAAAGTTGTGCAAACTCGGCCTAAGTTGGCGCAATATTGTAAATTGCTAATTGATTAGTTATGAGTTCGGGACGGTTTATTTTGATTAATTAAAGTATTTTAAGGGTTTATAAAGTATTAAACACCTTTTTCAATTCATTATTTCCTAAACTCAAAATAGAACCTCCCACCCTCTCAAAATATTCTCTCCCTAGAAACCACCATAGGAGAAGAAGGAGTCAAGCTTTGAAACTCAAGATCTAACCATTCTCACCCAATTTTCATAGAGTTTCTTCCATTAAGGTATGGTAGTCTTCATCCTTGATTATGTTTCATTCAAGGAGCCCTCTCAAAAGATGATTTCAAGTTTCCAAAATCCCCCAAAAACGTAGGGTTTCAATCTATGCATGGGTTCAATTCCAAAACGTTTTAAAAGGTTAATATGTGATGGATTATGAATGGATTGTTTAATTAATGATGAATTATGTGAAATTCCCCTATGAACCCATGTTTCCCCCAAAATACTAAATTGGAAGTTTGTGATTTGGGTTGATTGATCATGAAAGTATACTGAATTGTTTATTTCTATATTGAATTAGTTATTGAATCATGTTATGACTCTTATCTAATGTAGTATTCTAGATGTTTGGGTTGAGATAGATTCATTGCCTTGGAGGGCAATTTCATGAAAAATCTATGTATGATCATGGTGTGAAGTATATGTGTGTGATCTCAATGAAAGTATTATGATCATGTATAGAATGTAATTGTGTTATTATTTGAAAGCTTAGTAATAATTAACATTCATGAATGATGATGATAGAATGTGAAGGGTTTCTTCTATGTAATGTTACATCTTGAATTGGTTGGCTTATAGCACCCTTCCATAAATGATGTTAATGAACCTTGGGATCGATAGGCTTATGGCACCCTTCCATGAATGTTAATGATGAACCATGAATTGGTAGGCTCATGTCACCCTTTCATGAGGATTCAATGATCTTTCCTAATAATGTACCTTGAATCGATAGGCATATGGGACAGTTTCATGTGTTAACTGATGTACCTTGAATCGATAGGCTTATGGCACCCTTTCATGTGTTAATCAATGTACTTTGGGTCGGTAGGCCAATGGCACCCTCTCATGGTTAATAATGTTAAAGTAATGAAATACTCTATGGGAATGGAGGCTAAACACCGAGTGGATATGGTAAGATGGAAACTCTCCCATGTTAGGTTAAAGTTTCAATGAACATCTTCGTATCCCAAAACTATGTGCCCACATAGGATATTAGCTAGTGGATCCATCTAATATAAAATGTTAACGGTCCCACCTTAGGCAAGTAGGCCAACCCTTATGATGTGGGATAGTACATTGGATTCCATGTTAAGATCACATGGTCTATGTCGGTTAAACGCTTATTCCCATTATGTGAGATACATTCTATGGTTACTTGAGAAGTTCTATGAAGTGTAGGTGGTAGTATGGGATGCCATTCATGCACTTCACGAGTAGGCTTTGAGAGGCTATAGTGTGATTCTCGGATGTCTTTATGATGACATGAATTAATGTGCTAAAAATAAAGCTAATGAAAACTGTTTACTTAAATACTTAATGTAATGATGCATGCTTTACTTGGATTGTATTATGAGTTACTTCCTTGTTATGACTTATGAAATGCTTATGTATTGTTTGAAGATGAAAAGAAAGAATGGTCAGTTCACTATTGGTGGCCTTAAAGTGGTACCTAGTGTGGATGGTGGTATGGGATGCTATTCATACATTGCACAAAGTATAGCTTAGGGTTACTTAAGGTGAAATCTCTAATGTGATGAAATGGCTTATATGTTGATTATGTTGTATCTTATGCCTCTTATTCTTATGTTCATGATGTTTTTCTCAAAATTGGCATGATGCATGGTTTTCAAACCAAATGTCCATTTTAAAGCATGTGTTTTTGCATGGCTATCATACTTAGTACATTAAATGTGCTAACCCATATTTCTTATATTTTCTACAAAGTGTAGGTTCTGGCAAGTGAGTTGTTTCTCTCTAGTTCAAGGGCTTGTATTGAGTTTTTCCAAGGCTAGTGGTATATTTTCATGGATCCGAGGACAAGTGCTTTTGATGTTTCATGTCTTTCATTGTAATAGACTCTTTTAAGACTTTCTATTGTAAAGGGCCTTGACCCTACTTTTGATTCAAAGATTGTTTTTAGATGGCCATGTGAGACTAGTAGATTTCTGTTGTTTAAAATGATTTTCAATTGTATGATTTTTATGAAAAATTCCAAATCTAGTAGTATTTCTATTATCTTATGTGATGACATGCTATGAGGATTGTATGAGAATTTTCAGAGTCTTGTACAATGTGTCACGTCCGGGGTGTAGGCTCGGGTCATGACAAACATGGTATAAGAGCACAAGATTTTGGGATGGTTTTTAGGATTGATGTCTCACAAGCCACGTGGAGTAGAGTCTTGTTCAAGGGTGTGAATCGCAACACATTTATGAATGAGAGGCTATAAGACGTTATGAAGCTACACTTCTTTCATTACTCTTGAAGTCGTGCCTCAGAGTTTTAACTCTATGAAGTTCTTTTCCTAACCCTTCTCTTGTGTTTATAAGATATGAATGCAAGAAGGGCGAACGCAAGAAGGATGGAAGAGGAGAATGTGAATGAGGAAGTCCTCCCCAAGGTATTCAAGGTCCACAAGGTGACCAAGTTCCTCAAGGAAATCAAGTTCCGGTTGATCATCCGTCTATGTCCAATGAAGAAGTTAGGTGGGCTCTTTTGATGATGGCTCATGCCGTAACTACTCAAGACCAAGCTATGATAGCGCAAGCTACTAGGGATGTTGAGACTCATGTGAACCCTATTGTGAGCACTATGGCTTCTAGGTTGAGAGACTTTGTGAGGATGAATCCTCCGGTATTTTTTGGTTCCAAGGTGGGAGAGGATCCCCAAGAGTTTGTGGATGAGGTGTATAAGGTAGTCAATGCTATGGGGGTGACTTCTATAGAAAAAGCAGAACTAGCCGCTTATCAATTGAAGGATGTTGCCCAAGTTTGGTTCACTCAATGGAAGAGTAGTAGGGCGGTAGGTGCGAGGCCTATAGATTGGGAAGTGTTCAAGGAAGCATTCTTTGGTAGATTCTTTCCCCGTGAGAAGAGGGAGGCTAAGGTGGAGGAGTTTATCAAACTTAGGCAAGGTAACATGAATGTCCAAGAGTATTCTTTGAAATTTACCCAATTTTCTAGGTATGCCCCATCTTTGGTGTCAAACCCTAGGGAAGAGATGAGTAGATATATGACGGGTGTGTCTGACCTAGTTGAGGAAGATTGTCGTACGACAATGCTCCATGATGACATGAATATTTCTAGGCTTATGGTATATGCTCAATCAATTGAGGAGTCCAAACTTAAGAGAAATAATAGGGAGATGAAGATAGTTAGATCCAATGAGCAAGGTCAACCAATGTTCAAAAATAGAGCTCCAAACCAAGATTCTTCAAGCACTCCTAGGGTTAAGCAAGAGAGAGGTAGTGGACCTCCATTTTCTATACCTACTTGCACTACTTGTGAGAAGAATAATTATGGGAAGTGCCTAGCCGGTACAAATGAGTGTTATGGTTGTGGGAAAACTGATCATAAAGTGAAAGATTGCCCTACTCTTACGGCCAAAGGAAGAGAGGCCAAACAAGATTCTCTTAATGGCCCGAGAGGACAAAGGTGCTCTTTCGGATGAAGGCACCGGTATGTTGATTGTTTTATATAGTTGTGAATGTCTTGTTAAGGTCCCTATGTTATTTTCATGTTGAGCCTTAGTATGGGTTTACTCCCAAGGGGGAGATGGTATGTTGAATAGTAAGGTTGTTGAGAGTTCCGATATCCTTATCTCTTTCCTTCTATTCCTATTCAAGCTTGAGACCAAGAGTTCCTTGTACCTTGTTTTATGTTTTGGAGTCATGTCTGATATTGTGTTTCCATGGTCTCCTTATGTTATGCATGTTCTTAATGAATTCATGTTTAATGAGAAAATGAGTTTTTATGATTTATGTTACTTATGTTGATGTGCATTTAGTATGAGTTGTCTATATGATTCATGAGGTGAATTGTTGAACATGCCAAAATATGATTTTCAGAGTAATTGCATAATGTGCTTAATGATGTTATGATGAGCATGCTTTGAGTTGGATAAGATAATTTCTCCAATGAAAAGAGAAATGTTAAAGTTTTTATGCATAATGAGTTTGTAGATGTAGTTCCTACCTTCTTGTGTTGCATGGAGTATGTTTGAGATGGAGTTGATGTATCCTCCTAGTTTTGTGAAATGTTTATGATGTTTCAGGCATGATGGGCTGCTAGTCTTGAGTCTTTATTTTCCTAAAGTATTTAAAGTGTCATTCGAGGACGAATATTCCTAAGGGGGAGATAATGTAATGACTCCTAAAACGAATAGGTGAAACTAGAGCCTAACTAGTGTGTGATGGAGTTTGATATGGGGTTTGAAGTTGTAAAATGATGTCCCGAGCTTAGTTTGAGGGGTTAAACGTCAAGGTACGACCCCCATGGACCAACCAAGGGTCCTTGAAGGGGACCCTAAAGCCCAACCCACAAAGCCCCTAAATCTGCCAAAAGGTGTCAAAAGTTGGGGAGCTACGGATGGGACCTACGCCCCGTAGGTCCATCCACGCCCTTTTGATGGCCTTCGTAGGTCAAGGCCCCAATTTCCATGTTCCAGTCCCAAACCACGACCTGCCAGTACGGCTCTGGGACCCACCCACAGTCCGTAGGTGGGGTTTCGTGGATGGCACCTGAAAGGTTGTCCAATCTCTGCCTAAGTTGGGGCAATTTGGTAAATTTCTAATTGATTAGTTATGAGTTGGGGACGGTTTATTTTGATTAATTAAACTATTTTAAGGCTTTATAAAGTGTTAAACACCTTTTTCAATTTATTATTTGCTAAATTCAAAATAGAACCTCCCACCTTCTCCAAATATTCTCTCTCTAGAAACCACCATTGGAGAAGAAGGAGTCAAGCTTTGAACCTCAAGATCTCACCATTCTCAGACAATTTTCGTGGAGTTTATTCCATAAAGGTATGGTAGTTTTCATCCTTGATTAAGTTTCATTCAAGGAGCCTTCTCAAAAGATGATTTCAAGTTTCCAAAATCCCCCAAAAACGTAGGGTTTCAATCTATGCCTGGGTTCAATTCCAAAACGTTTTCAAAGGTTAATATGTGATGGATTATGAATGGATTTTTGAATTAATGATGAATTATGGTGAAATTCCCCTATGAAACCATGTTTCCTCCAAAATGCTAAATGGGAAGTTTGTGATTTGGATTGATTGATCATAAAAGTATATTGAATTGTTTATGTCTATATTGAATTAGTTATTGAATCATGTTATGCCTCTTATCTAGTGTAGTATTCTAGATGTTTGGGTTGAGATTGATTTATAGCCTTGGAGGGCAATTTCATGAAGGATCTATGTATGATCATGATGTGCAGTATATGTGTAAGATCTCAATGAAAGTAATATGATCATGTTTAGAATGTAATTGTGTTATCATTTGTAAGATTAGTCTCAATTAACATTCATGAATGATGATGATATAATGTGAAGGGTTTCTTCTATGTAATGTTACATCTTGAATTGGTAGGCTTATGGCACCCCTCCATAAATGATGTTAATGAACCTTGGGATCGGTAGGCTTACGGCACATTCCATGAATGTTAATGATGAACCTTGAATCGGTAGGCTTATGACACCCTTTTAAGAGGATCCAATGAGCTTTCCTAATAATTTACCTTAAATGGGTAAGTTTATGGCACCCTTTCATGTGTTAACTAATGTACCTTGAATCGGTAGGCTTATGGCACCCTTTAATGTGTTAATCAATGTAATTTGGGTCGGTATGCCAATGTCACCCTCTCATGGTTAATAATGTAAAAGTAATAAAATACTCTATGGGAATGGAGACTAAGCACCGAGTGGATATGGTAAGATGGACACTCTCCCCATGTTACGTTTGAGTTCCAATGAACATCTTCCTATCCCAAAACTATGTGCCCACATAGGATATTAGCTAGTGGATCCACCTAAGCTAAAATATTACCAGTCCAACTTTAGGCAAGTAGACCAACCCTTACAATGTGTGATAGTACATCGGATTCCATGTTAAGCTCACATGGTCCATGTCGGTTAAGCGCTTATTCCCACCATGTGAGATATGTGCTATGGTTACTTGAGAAGTTCTATGAAGTGTGGGTGGTAGTATGGGATTCCATTCATGCATTGCACAAGTAGGCTTTGAGAGGCTATAGTGTGATTCTCCAATGTCTTAATGATTACATGAATGAATGTGCTAAAAAGAAAGCTAATGAAGAATGTTGACTTATACTTAATGTAATGATGCATGCTTTACTTGGATTGTATTGTATTATGAGTTACTTCCTTCTTATGACTTATGAAATATTTATGTATTGTTTAAAGATGAAAAGGAAGAATTGTAAGTTCACTTTTGGTGGTCTTAAAGTGGTACCTAGTGTGGATGGTGGTATGGGACGCTATTCATACAATGCAGAAAGTATAGCTTAGGGTTACTTAAGGTAAAAGCTCTAATGTGATGAAATGACTTATATGTTGATTATGTTGTATCTTATGCCTCTTAAGCTTATGTTCATGAAGTGTTTCTCAAAATTGGTATGATGCATGGTTTTCAAACCAAATGTCTGTTTTAAAGCTTTATTTTTGCATGGCTATCATACTTAGTACATTAAATGTGCTAACCCATATTTCTTCTATTTTCTACAATGTGTAGGTTCCGGCAAGTGAGTTGTTTCTCTCTAGTTCAAGGGCTTGGATTGACTTCTTCCAAGGCCAGTAGTATGTTCTCATGGATCCGAGGACAAGTGTTTTTGATGGTTCATGTCTTTCATTGTAATAGACTCTTTTTAGAATTTCTATTGTAAAGGGTCGTGACCCTACTTTGTATTGAAATATTGTTTTTAGATGGCCATGTGAGACTAGTAGACTTCCACTGTCTTAAATGATTTTCGATTGTATGGATTTTAAGAAAAGTTTTAAATTCCATACTATTTCTATTATCTTATGTGATAACATGCTATGAGGCTTGTATGAGACTTTTTGGAGTCTTGTATGCCGTGTCACGTTTGGGGTGTAGGCTCAGGTCGTGATAGTTTATTCGGGGCTTACCGAGTCTTTGGCACCTATTTTGTTGTTGTATGTTAGTTAAGGCTAAGGCGGGGTCTTGTCCCGCCCTAAACTAAGGTTTTCAATCTTTTAGAGGCATTGTAGACTAATGTATATAGTTTTGTTTTGTCTTGTGTCTTAACATGTTGCGGCCTCAACGGCCATGGTTTGGGTCTACTTATATTGGTTCGTATCATTGAATCCTATGTGAACTTGTCACAACCCTAAGATTTTTGTAGTTATATGCATAGTAAGCACAGGTTACATGTTGGTTCTCTCAGGCCTTTAGGGCATCAGGTGCATGTCCATCTTAATAGGACTTGAAGTATGACAAAAGTGGTATCAGAGCAGGTCATCCTAGGGAGTCTACAAAGCCGTATCTGTGTAGAGTCTTGCTTATTGATGTGTTGTGCACCACATTTATAAACAAGAGGCTACGAGACATGTAAGAGCTGTCTCTTTTCTTTCATTTCTTAGATCGTGCGATAGAACCAATGTTTTAGGTGAATCGTATCTAACTTCAAAATTGTTTTATTATAGTAAAGATGTCGGTTACAAGATGGAGTAAAAGTATATGTAAGCAAGTAGATGTGGTTGCCCAAGAAGGGACCAGCCAACCACCACCTAGTCAAGCTATTTAAAGTGAGGCTCAAGATGAGTCTCTATCAGAGACTTCCCCAACACCTCCATCTCCAGAAGATCTAAAGAGGGAAGCTGCACCTCAAGAACCCCTTATTAATGCTACTGAGCAAGATTTAAAGAATTCAGTCCAATTATTGACTCGTATAGTTGCTGGCCACAGCCAAAGGCAAGAAGGTCCAGTTGCAGGCACTAGTGGGGTAGATAGAGCAACTGTCATGCAGATATGTGATTTTCTTAATTTTGACACTCCATCATTCAGCAAGTCAGATCCTAATGAAGATCCAAAAGACATTATAAATCAAATCCAGCACACTTAGGATGTTATGCATGTAAGTGGTAAACAATAACTTGAGCTAGCAACACGTAGATTAAATGGTGTGGCTATATTTTGGTATGAAGCTTGGAAGCAATCTAGGGGAACATATGCACCTTCAGCTATGTGGAAAGACTTTAGAAAGGCATTCCTTGACCATTATCTGCAATTGGAGATTCGAGAGGCCCATGCGGATCAGTTCTTAAATCTCCACCAAGGACGCATGAGTGTGAGAGAGTACAATCTCAAATTTAATTCCTTGGCTAGGTATGCTCCTAATGTAGTAGCTTCTATGGAGGATAGAGTTCATCGATATATGGATAGATTAGATTCATATCTAGTTATAGATTGTACCATTGCTTCGTTGAATATAGATATGGATATAGCAAGGATGAAAGCTTTTGCGCAAAAGTTGGAGGATCAAAGGCTTAGAAGAAGGACACAAGATTCGGAAACAGGGCATTCTAAGAGGACCAGATCCATGGGGAAGTTTACACCATCCCAAGGTGAGTTTAGGCCTCAGTTCTTTGACAAACCGCCTAGGTCATCATCTTTTTACTCTACAGCTAGTGCTCCACCACAACTTCAAGGGTTTAGGGGCAATTAGTTTGGGAAAAGAAGTGAAAGCCAAAGTACACAAATAGCGAGTCCCCAAGAGCAGGGAAGTACAATCCAATCAAGGCTCCTCGACAGCCTTGTAAACAATGTGGAAGAAATCACCTAGGTGCATGTAGGTTTGGGACAAATGTTTATTTTTGGTGTGGAACACCGGGGCATATGATGAGAAACAACCGTCGTAGGGGCATGGGTGGTGTTGCACAACCTACTAGATCAGTTAATGCATCGTCCTCACCAACAGCTTCCATAGGTAGGGGACTACAGATGCCCATATGTCGTGGTAGAAGAGCTAGGGGAGCAGCTAGTTCTAGTGGAGTTCAGAATCGCACATATGGTCTAGCGGATCGACAAAATTTGGATGCTTCACCGAATGTGGTTACAGGTACATTGTTCATCTTTTCACATATTGTATATGCACTAATTGATCAGGGGTCTACATTGGCATATGTTACTCCATTGATTGCTGGAAAGTTCAAAAGAACACCATAATTATTACTGAAGCCATTTGAAGTGTCTACATCGATTGGTGAGTCTATTATAGCTAGAAGGGTTTATCATAATTGCATCGTAACCGTTGTGATCGTGATACATTGACTGACCTTGTTGAGATAGAAATGGTATATTATGATGTTATAATGGGTATGGATTAGTTAGCTTCTTCTTATGCCACGGTAGATTGCCGAACTAAGATGGTGCATTTCCATTTTCCAAAAGAAGAATTCTTTGAATGGAAATGTAATATTGGGGCACCAAGAGGTAAATGTATTTATTATCTTAAGGCAAAGAAGATGATGTCCAAAGGATACATATGTCATCTGGTTAGAGCAAAAAATATAGATGCAGAGCCACCAACCCTTCAATCCATTCCTGTGGTAAATGAATTTCCCATTGTATTTTCTGAAGACCATCCGGGTTTGCCTCCAGAACAAGAAGTAGAGTTTGGTATTGATGTGATTCTAGATAGTCAACCTATCTCAATCCCTCAATATAGAATGGCCCCGGCAGAATTATGGGAGTTGAAGGAGCAATTAAAAGACTTGTTAGAAAAGGGATTCATAAGGCCTAGTATGTCCCCATGGGGAGCACCAATTTTGTTTGTAGATAAGAACGATGGCTCGTTGAGAATGTGCATTGATTACCAAGAGTTGAATAAAGTAACAATTAAGAACTAATATCCCATCCTAGAATTGATGATTTGTTTGATCAGTTACAAGGTGCTAAGTATATTTCAAAGATCGACTTGAGGTCGGGGCATCACCAAGTGAGGGTCAAAGACAAAGATATTCCCAAGAGAGCTTTTCGGAGACAATATGGTCATTTTGAGTTTTTAGTCATGTCATTCGGGCTAACAAATGCACCATCAGCTTTTATGGATTTGATGAATAGGGTGTTCAAGCCTTTTTTAGATGTGTTCGTGATAGTATTCATAGATGACATTTTGGTGTATTCAACATCGTAGGAGGACATGTTAATCACTTGTGGTAGGTTTTACAAATTCTTCGTGATCGTAAATTGCATGTGAAGTTCTCTAAATGTGAGTTTTGGCTGAAATCTATGGCATTCTTAGGTCATATTGTATCTGACAAAGGAATAAAGGTTGATGCTCAAAAGATAGAAGCCGTGAAAAACTGGCCAAGACCTACAACGCCTACGGAGATCCGTATTTTTCTTGGATTGGCAGGTTATTACAGAAGGTTTATTAAGGGATTCTCTTCCATTGTGCACCTTAAAAAATCTAAAACACAAAGCAACCATGTTTCAATGGAGTGATGCAGGTGAAAAAAGCTTCCAAGAGCTGAAGAATAAATTAACTTCTACACTAGTATTGGTACTTCCAGAAGGAACGAAAGGGTATGCAGTGTATTGTGATGCTTCAGGAGTGGGCCTAGGATCTGTATTGATGCAGCATGGTAAATTAATAACTTATGGCTCAAGGCATCTGCGTCCACATGAGAAAAATTATCCAACTCATGACCTAGAGCGAGCATCAGTTGTATTTTCTTTGAAGATATGGCACCAGTACTTGTATGGAGTTTATGTTGACATATACACTGATCACAAGATTTATCAATATATCTTTAAGCTATAAGACCTAAATATGAGGCAGCAAACATGGCTGGAGCTATTAAAAGATTATGATATTGATATATTGTATCATCTCGGAAAAAAATATAGTAGATGATGCTTTAAGTCATAAAATAAAGGAAAGAACTTATGGGAAGTCTGTGGAAAGACAAGGAATAACTAAGGATATATACCAACTAGCTAGCTTGGGGGTTCGACTTCTTGAATCTCCAACGAAGGAGTTATTGTACAAAATGCGGTAGAATCCTCATTTGCAATGAAAGTGAAAGAGAAGTAGTCCAGTGATCCTATTCTATTACAGCTTAAGGAGAATGTACAACATGGTATTAAAAGGCATTTGAGCTTACACAGGAGGCAGTACTTTGATGTCAAAACAGATTGTGTGTACCTAATGTAGATGAGCTGAGAAAGAGGATCATGATAGAAACACATCCTTCGAGATTTTATGTTCATCCGGGGTCAACTAAAATGTATCATGACTTGAAAGAAATGTATTGGTGGGGTTACATGAAGAAGAACATCGTGGAATTTGTGGCTCAATGTCCAAATTGTAAACAAGTAAAAGTAGATCACCAAAAGCATGGAGGTTATTGCAACATATAGAAATTCCAATTTGGATGTGGGACATGATGAACATGGATTTTGTCACTGGTTTGCCTTGCTCATTTCGGAAGTTTGATTCCATATGGGTAATAGTTGACAAACTCACCAAATCAGAACACTTTTTGCCGATGAAGACTACTTATAGAGTTGAAGAGTACGCAAGGTTGTATATTAAAGAGATAGTTCGGATTCATGGAGTGACAATCTCTATTATATCTAATAGGGGAGCTAAATTCACTGCAAAAATTTTGAAGTCATTTCAGAAGAGTTTGGGAACACAAGTGAATTTAAGTACAGCCTTTCACCATCAAACAGACGGTCAGGTAGAACGTAGAATTCAAACACTTGAGGATATGTTGCGAGCTTGTATACTATACTTCAAAGGTAGTTGGGATGATCATTTGCCGCTGATCGAGTCTGCATACAACAATAGTTACCATTCAAGTATTAAAATGGCAACTTACGAAGCTTTATATGGTAGAATATTTAGATCACCAATCGGTTGATTTGAAGTGGGTGAAATTTCCTTATTTGGGCCAGATTTTGTTCGTCAAGCTATGGAAAAAGTTAAGGTGATACAAGAACGGCTAGCAACGGCTCAAAGTTGAACAAATCATATGCAGATGTTAGAATACGAGGACTAGAGTTTTCCATAGGGGATTGGGTGTTCTTGAAGGTGTCTCTAATGAAAGGGGTAATGAGGTTTGGTAAAAAAGGAAAGTTGAGTCACCTCTATATAGGGCCATATAAGATTATTCGAAGAGTTGGCCAAGTAGCCTATGAGTTAGAGCTACCACAAGAGCTTTCATCAGTTCATCTGATGTTTCACGTCTCGATGTGTTGAAAGTGTATAGGTGACCCATCTTGTATTACTCCTACTGAAGATGTACAATTTATCATAGATCTCACTTATGAAGAAGTACCCATTTCTATTCTAGATCAACAAGTTAAGAGGTTAAGGAATAAAAAGATAGCTTTTGTAAAAGTACTATGGAGGAACCAACAAATAGAAGAAGTTATATGGGAAGCGGAAGAAGCAATGAAATTGAAGTATCCTCATCTCTTTTAGATCGATGAGAAGGATGAAAATACTTGGTTGAGGCGTTGATAAGTAAGTATAAGTCTATATGTATTATGTGATTAATAGTAGTACTAACTTAGGCTTGATATATATATTATCTGACAATATAGATTTCTTTTTTAACAATGTTTAGTTTAAAACCGAAATGTTAGCTAGAATGTGATTGTTGTTTCTGATTTTTTTCTTTGATGAATCTTTTTTTTTTCAAAAACTGAATCGAGATACGAAAGAATCCATATTCCCTACCTCATACTCTCTATCCCCTAAATTAGCCTAATTATATTCAATTTTCTTTTTTGTAGATTTCTTGACAGCCAAACTACCGTCCACTTGTTTTGGCCGGATAACCATGCTAACATTTGACAACGAATGTCTTAAACGGGAAGGATGTAACGCCCATAAATACTAGACCAACTTTCGCATGTCGATACACCATTTCTTAATTACTACAATATATTTTATTCTCATTTTGGGAACTTGAAATTTTGTGATATTTGCAATCTTGCTTAACATAATTGTGATCGTAATTTAAGGTATTGTATGGGGGTATTTAAGTAATTTTCTAATTAGAATTACATATAAATTGAAAGTGTTGGTATTAGGTATATACATATAGGTATATATGTATGCTTTTTGGGCAGCCTACAATTATTTGGGCAGCACCTTTGAACAACTGTGAAGGGGATAAACATCATTCTTTGCTGACTATATGTTTACACCTCCTCTATGGTGAAATTCGTGTTCCTTAGCTCTAAGAAACCTGGTGAACTCTCTCTAACTATATTACTATCAAAATCACAAGAGAAAAACTTAGGTCCTTTTTGCTGGAATTGGAGACACACTATTTTTTTTGGTAAGTGACGAAATCTGTTTCTGAGCTGGGTAGTGTTTGATAGCTTATGCATATATCTTTCTATAGAACTTAATTTACAGTTAATAAATATGATTTGGAAATATCATTCGTATACCTACAACTCCTATGTTTATGTAAAACTCTAGTTTAGTTGTTATGGATTCGAAATATGGGACGCAACATAGGACAAGTTCTGTCCATATTTCGGATTTAGAAATCCTGTATGGACAACTGTTAGTGTATCGATGATATCTTTTTGTACAAAGTATATTTTGCGTTGATTCTTGATTTTTTGTAACCTTAAGAGACGTACCTACATCTTTCATGAAGGATATACAGTCCAGTGTTTCCGTTTTCCTTTGCAAATCTAAGTTGCGACATGAGGTACTAGGCTGGCCAGAATCACTGTTTTGGGAGCATAGTCGTATTTGTACAGGCTAAGCTTACTTGTGATGATAAT
>JAJONZ010003893.1:0-21143 GCA_029582445.1 Solanum paucissectum | reverse complement strand
GTGACCCAATCTTAGTTGGTTTGAGATTGAAGCATAATTGTTATTGATATTGTTCGAAAACATTAGTATTTTCTTCTTTAACTAAAATTTTAAATAAATAAAAAAAACCTAAGTATAAATATAAATTATTTACCAATTATAATGGCAACACACACGTGACATTGATGAGCTGACAATATAGTTGATAACTTTTGAAACTACGTAGAAATTAATATTTTCATGTCTACGTATAATCCAATCCTTATTTTACTTGAATTAGACTTTTCTCTATAAATATAACATAAGGCTTTTGCATTAAATTTATCAATTGCCTTAATACATTCATCCTCCAATTTATTTACTCCCTCTCTATTCCTCATCTCCAATTTATTTACTCCCTCTCTATTCCTCATCTAGCTAAAGGTAAGTAAGTTTCTTCACCTTGCGTATATATGGTTTGAATAATCTCGATAATAATACATAGTTCTACGAACATAGGAATACATGTTTTAATTTATTTTTTTATAGTGGAACCTAAAATTATTTTTATGGCAAGTTATGTAATTGTAATAATTTAATCCTATTGGGATAAGGAATAAATTACATCGTAGTCCTTTTGGGACATGGAAATCAAGCATAGGCTATAAAGATGAGTTCTTATTGTTTTTTTTTTTTTAAATTGTTTCAGTAGAGCTAAAAATGCCATCTGCAAGTGCTGATTCAATTGAAGAAGAAAATGAATTATTTGCTGAAGTTGATCCATCAGGGAGATTTGGGCGATACGCGGAGTTATTAGGCCATGGTGCTGTGAAGAAAGTATACAGAGCATTTGATATACAAGAAGGAAGAGATGTAGCGTGGAATCAAATTCAATTGAGTAAATTTATTGACATGCCTTATGTTATAAGTAAAATTCGTTCTGAGATTACGTTGTTGAAGAACTTGAAGAATGATAATATCATTGTGTTGTATCATTTCTGGAGAGATAAGGAACATAACATACTCAATTTCATCACTGAGGAATGTGTGTCTGGGAATTTGAGGGATTATAGGAAGAAGCATCGTCGCGTTTCTATTAAGGCGTTGAAGAATTGGTCTAGACAGATATTGCAGGGGTTGGATTATTTGCATACTCATGATCCTTGTGTTATTCATAGAGATCTTAATTGCAGCAACATATTTATCAATGGGAATGTTGGAAAGGTAATTCAATTTTGATCAGTCTATTTGTCTTTAGTTTACGTACATTTGGAAGTTGTTTAATGTTTAGCTTAATGTTTAATTGCTTGAGAATTTGAGGTCCCAATCCTAAAACATTTTATTTTAAAAAAAAAGGACATACACAATGATGATTCACACTGAGTTCTGATAATATACGAGTTTGTTGCTAGGTATTTGACCAAATAGATGGTTCTGCAACAAGTTTTGAACAAAACAAAAATATCTTCATTTTGAAACTCCTTTGGATTCGACTGGTGTAATGTATTATAGGAATCATCTTTGTTGACCCAAACCCAATATTTTTGTCACAACTCAAGCCCTTGACATGCATTGTTTTTAGACTCAACAAACCTCACGGATTTGTCCCTAGAGCTATGCCATCATTGAGTCCAAAAACGTGTATATCCTGTGAACTTGTAATATGCCTTATAAAGCTGATCTTCACTTTCAATTCCTCTCTTATTTTGATGTAAGATTTGCTTAAGATATCACATGCACCCCTTCTTCAGAAGCTTGTTCTCAGTCTAGATGCCTATTAGTCATGGACCTCAAAACCACTAAATAGTCAACTCAAATACCAACATACAATTGCTTTTACCACTAAGAACCTTAAAATCATGAATCCGCCTCTACTTGTAACATAGCAATGCGCTAATTATCATAGTTGTTATGTTTATACAGGTAAAAATAGGTGATCTTGGGTTGGCTACAATAGTAGGGAAGAGTCATGCAGCACATTCAATGCTAGGGACACCAGGGTATATGGCACCAGAACTATATGAAGAGGACTACACAGAGTTAGTAGATATTTACTCATTTGGAATGTGTTTGCTAGAAATGGCCACTATGGAAATACCATATAGTGAATGTGAAAGCCTAGCCAAATTATACAGGAAGGTTACTTCAGGAGTAAAGCCTCAAGCTTTCAACAAAGTGAGTGATAAAGAGTTGAAGGATTTCATTGAAAAATGCATTGGACAACCAAGAGCAAGACCATCTGCTGCTGACTTGCTAATGGATCCTTTCCTTTCTGATGTTGCTAATTGTTGAGATGCACTTTGCTTAAATATGGACAAGTTATTTAAAGTAATATTTTTTTGTTGTTCAAGCTTAAGTTATCGATTAATGTTTATCATAAAGATTAGTTACCAATATGTATCATTCGACCATCTAGTTTATCAAAAATGGTAGAAGTATACACTACATATACACTTGGTTGTATATTGTATGTATATCATATGTGAAGGGACAATTATCAATGTACCATTCGACCGTCTAGTTTATTAAAAATGGTTGAAGTATACACTACATATATACTCTGTTGTATATGATATGTATATGTGTGTACATGTATGTATATCATATGTGAAGGGATAGTTTTCGTATGTGTACCATTCGACCATCTAGTTTATCAAAAATGGTCGAAGCATATACACTCGGTTGTATATGATATGTATATGGTGTGTACATGTATGTATATCATATGTAAACTCATCAGTATAACTTTTTTATATCGGACTACTATAAAAATAGACTAACGTCACCGATTCAAAAACTATTGCGTGCAATAGATAGGAAAACCGTTGCAATAACATTTTATGCAACTGTTTATTGATGTTATAGCAACGGTTTGAAATACATATTTCAAATTTTTTATATTTTATATGTTGTTGTATGCAACACTTGTCACAAAAAGAAACAATTGGAGTGCTGATTTATATTTTAAATATAAGGGGAACCAGGATTTGAAGACTTCATGTGCAATGAAAAGGGTGCTTTAGCTAGATTTGAACCTTGGCCTCACGAGTTCCTATAGCTTGTATCAGCAACACAAGGGCATTTCTATGCTTCTCATGGGTGCACTATTAACTATATCTTAGTTTCTGTCAGTTTCTTAAAATAGATATACATATATACACATTATTTTTTCCAAAGTTAACGGGTACACGTACACCCCGGTATGGGTCTGTCTCTGACCGGAGGTATAGATAACAAGGCTATCTTCGTAACATTTTTCTTTTTGTCTATATATATGTTGAATGAAATTATTATAAGGTAAGTCAATTTAATTTGCTTGAGTTGCTCAACCTAATAGAGATGGCAATGACGGAGTCAAAACTTTGGTGAAGTGTTCACAAATTTTCTTTTCAATGTATTAAAAGTGTACAAATTAAATATACATTCATAACAACTAAATTAAACCTATGTATAGCATATAACTTTTCGACAAAGAGGTGTACACCAAAACAACCCTCCGCCTTTAAGTGGCTCCGCGCGCCCATGAGAGAGGGACTACTGAATCAATTGGCTCAACTCTATAAACTTATTTACAAGAATCTACCTTCACAAATATTAACCTCTCCGAAACATTTCTTTTAAGTTGTTGATTACTCTCTGATCACTCGGATAAAACTGACTCTATTAAATCAACGGAAAATAATAATAAAGAAAAACATGCAAGTAAAGACAAACTTGTGTATGTATGCATGTATTCACAACATATAATAGATTTTTGAGGGACACAAGAATGAAAAAAGGGATAAAGTTGTGATTGGGATTAAAAGATGTTGGTTAAGCAAAGTAAACATACTTGAAACAAAAGCAAAGCCTACTTAATTATTCTAAATTAAGTACTATATTTTATTACAATTTAGAAGCCGTGCCGTCTTGGTTATTGTTGGCTCACCTTATCGTATGTTACAAAAAGCACCCTCTAAACTTCTTTTGCACTTCACTAATTTTTTTTTTTTTTTTAAATCTGATTTAATTTGTGGTTTGGCTTCAATTTTCCACATTTTGTCTTTCCCAATACACTTGATTTCCCCCATGAATTCTTCTTGCATATCTCTCTAGGATAGTAGTAGTAGTAGGAATATTCACTTAAAAATTTCTTCTGGTCTATTAAGTAGTAGTATCTTTTTAAAACTCTTTCATACCCCTTAATTAAAAGCATATACCCTCCGGTTTATTTAATTTACTTGATTTCAATATTAAAAATAATTTTATTTATTTATGCATTTTAGCAAATTTTAAAAAATAGACATGACATAGTGCATATTGATCTTACTGAGGACATGATCTTAGATAGGAGAGTTTGGAGGTCACAAATTAGGATAGAAGGTTAGTTGGTAGTTGAGCGTTCTCTCATTTCCCTGCGGAATAGACTCGGTGGTCATACTTTGACCTTCCTTCTTTTAAATAGAGTAGTTTCCTGTTATTCGATTTTGAGTTTCACAAGTACTTTTTTGTGCTTTAATTATTGCATTATCTTACTTTTGTTATTGTACTTTTTCATGTTTGTTGTATAACACTCCCCATTTCACATTGATTAATTGTTGTTATTGCTCCCATATTTATATTTCCTTTTTTACTTTATTGGTACGAATTCAATTCTATGTAATCTCCATCCCTACCCTCTATCTAATAAAAAAAATGCATGCATATTAACTTCTCTATAACCATATGAGTAAATTCCGGGGAGGAAAAGTCAATCTATGCTACAAAACAAAAATATAAAAAGTCTAGTATTATGAGAGGTGTACGTATACATGCATTGAGTTTCAAAAGCTAAGTACTAGAATTAGTATTTAAAAAGTTCATTGGGAATATTAATAAATATCATATAGTATAGTATTAACAAAGGCGGAGCCAATATTGGGAGTATGGGGTTCTAAATTTCCTTCCCCTTCCTTATCATTGAGCTCTCATTCAGTTTTGTTAGGGCTTCATAAGTTATTACTTAATTTACTAGTACAAATACAGGGTCTACGAAAAAACTATTGAGTTCGTTCAAATCCACAAACCTCCCACCTAGCTCCGCCCTGATAGTATAGTATCATCTTTCTACGTATTAATTAAAAAAAAATGTTGAATATTTGAGAAACTCGACTTTTCAGATTATGGAGCATCCTTCAATTTTTCCAATGAGGGAGTTTTCTCAATTCTCATGCACGTGTGTGTACAGTCCAAAAGCCAAGAAAATTGCTATATTTTCAAACTTCAACTTCTCGAACGTCTTTGAAGCCTTAATATTAGGAGTTTCTTGAGTCCCACTTGTGACTTTTGACTTCAAAATAAAAACTACAAGTATGGACCTTTTTATGTATTTGAAAAATTATACTATAAGTATATGATTAAAATTATTTTTATGTATAAGTAGTAGATGTTGAACCCCCTTTGGTTAGTTTATGTGTTTACTTCTTCAAATTTTGAACCCCTTAATGGAAATCTTGACTTTGCCACTACACCAAGACCTTACATATGAGAAGAATTCACAAGTGTATTTTTTATATTTAGGTTGGGATTTGAAGTTGAGACCTCATGCTTCTCTATCCAGGGAGTTAGAGTGGCGCCTACGTATTCGATCAAACTTAGTTCAAACCTTGTGTTTGGCTTAAAATTACATTAAATATGTATAGATTATTAATTTAGAACTCAATAACTAGCCTATTGAAGAAGTAAACACATGAACTATAATCAAAGGAGGTTCAACATCTATTATATATACATAAAAAAATAATTTTAATCATATGAACCCCTGACCACAAGGTGGTTCCGCCCTATCTTGATCTATAGGCTAGCTACCCTTGGGTGCTGACCTTTTTGTGTATAATTTCCACACTGGTTGTTCACTTCACAGGATTTCTGGATTCTAGAAGCACTCTACCATTTTACTATTACTATATTTTCGAAGTTTGAGCTGGATTTTCCAACATTTATACTTCATTTCAGAAACAAATGTTTCATCTTTGACTAGATAAATTTCATGCACATTAACTCCATCTCTCATTAAAAACTTCCTTGCATCCACTAGTCTTATTATTGGCTGAATGCATGGGTACTTCTTCAAGTCCAAAAGACTCTTCAATTCTTTATAGTCCACTTTTATCACCTAATGTTGGTGCCTTGCTTAAAATCAAGATCATTTCATGGTAACAACTATGTTTAATTCCACATTTCAACTTTTTCATTATGTTCTTTTGTGTATTGTTTTAACTAAAACTTATCAAGAAATCCAACTTCACAAGTAAAATTCACTAATTTCCCACTAAAAAATGTTCAGTGGCTATTTCCACAGATTTTTTGATAGAACTGATGAGAAAAGAAGAAATTAGAAAATTTCTCACTATTTCAGTACAAATCTGTTTTCACCATGTATTTCCTAGTGAGTTGGTTTGGTGGAAAATGACTGGGAAAAATCGTCTTTAATAGCACAAATTTCCCACTGATTCACAGTGGGAAAGAACTTTATTTCTAGTAGTGCTTGTTTGATATGCTTTACTTATCAGAAACAGTATCTCTACCCTTATACGGTAGGGGTAAGACACTCCATCCTCCCCAAACTCCAATTGCATTGTGAGATTTCACTAGCTATGTTGTTTTTACTTATCAAGAAATGTTCTTTCAGGAGTCAAGAAACTGGTTTACCTGTCACAATTCGAGTTCGGATAGCTGATAGAACCTTTAACTTGCATAAGGTGAGATCTCCCAACTCAACTAGCATGGAGCTCTCCAGTTAAGCACCATTTTTCACCATTATGATATTATCAATTAGCTCACTTTCTTGGTTTTTGATGTTGCAGCACCCCTTGTTCTCGAAAAGCGGATACTTCAGAAGGCAACTGAATGAATCAAATGAGGTTGAATTACCAAGAACTTTCCCTGGAGGAGCAGAGACTTTTGAAATGATGGCACTCTTCATCTATGGATCCTCCACGTTAGTCGACCCTTTCAATGTTGCAGCGCTAAGATGTGCAGCAGAGTACCTTGAAATGACAGAAGAGTACATCTCTGGCAATCTTTGTGAGCGTTTCGACATATATTTGAACCAGGTTGTGCTGCAAAGCTGGGATGATACTCTGATAGTACTCCAAAAATGCCAAATGTTGCTTCCTTTGGCTGAGGAGCTGCTGATTGTTAGCCGTTGCATCGAGTCACTTGCCTTCATGGCCTGCATGGAAATTCTTGATCCTGAAAGGAGAAGAGACCATCCAGTTGTTACATTAGACACCTTAGCTAATCAGCCTTGGAGCAATGAGACAGTTAAGGCTATTCTCAGCCAAGATTTGTGGATTAAAGATCTCATCGCTCTGCCATTTCCGTTCTTCAAGAGGATAATATCATCCCTGAGAAGACAAGGGATGAAGGAAAAATATGTCAGCCCCATAGTTCTTTTCTATGCAAACAAATGGGTACTTTCTAGAAAAATTCACCAGTATTGGCAGGACGCTAGGAAGGATGGAAAAGCTGGCAATGACGATGATGATACTAATGAAAAGGTTTCCAAGATTCTTCAAGGGATTCTTGATTTGCTCCCTATGGGAGAGAAAGCGAGTAAAGTAATCCCCATTGGATTTTATTTCTCTTTGCTTTCAAGATCACTTCAACTTGGTTTAACAAGTGAAAGTAGGGAAAAGCTGCAAGATCAGATTGCGTCCCTACTATACTTGGCTCGAATGGAAGATTTCCTCCTTCCGGATAGCAGCAATGACTCCATTTCTTCCTGCATTGAGTTATCAGTAATGAAGAGCATATTTTCAAAATATGTATCCTTCAACATGGAGTTAACTCATACACCTTCTTCACCAAGAAACTACATCGTCGCTGAACTTTGGGATGTATATCTAACCAAGATAGCCACTGATCCACAATGGAGTTCGAAAAGATTCTTAGAGCTCATTGAAACTGTTCCATTGTCCAGCAGGCAAACGCACGATCATCTCTATAGAGCTTTAAGCACTTTTCTCATGGTAAGTTTTCTACATAAAATAAATTGAAAGGCACATTTCTGTATAATTCAATCAAATCACACCTCTAAAGTGAAAACGCATAGGGCTGTCGATATACTGTTGAAATTTCTTTCCTCAATAAAGATAAAATTTCCATTTTATCCAGGCACATCCAGATATGTCACAAGAAGAGAAAGGATCAGTGTGCAAATACCTCAATTGCCAGAAACTTTCGCAAGAAGTGTGCATTGAAGCAGTTCAAAATGAATTGATGCCGTTGAGACTTATTGTCCAGGCGCTGTTTGTTCAGCAACTAAACACACAGCAAGCTTTTAAAGAATGTTCAGACTCGTTCCGATATGCTCAATGTGGAGAGTACTCTGGAAGCCTCTCAAGTACAATATATCCAAATTCCAAAAGCCAGAATTTGGTTGAGAGTCCATATATGGAGGGAAGTGAAGGAGGCAGCAAAACACTAAGCTTCTTGTTAAAAGATTCAGCAGTGCAAAGGTCCGAATTCTCAAGGAAGGAATATGAATCCACGAGCTTCAGAATCCAAAACCTTGAAGAAGAATTGATGTCCTTGAAGAAAACGCTTCAACAGCAGCACATATCTAAGCAAACAGAAACCATCTCCAAGAAAGTTGAACCAGTTTCCGCAGATTTTCAAAGCTTGAAACCATATGGTCTAGAGGGAAGAACACCAACCAAGAAGAGCGTTGGACAAGTAACTAGTTGCATTGGTTCTGTGAATTTTTCTTCCCAAAAACGATATGCTACTAGGTTACTAAAGATTTTCCGGAGGATAACTTTGTTTGGCAGAGGAAAATCAAGAAAAAAGCAAGGTGGAAATGGCCTTAGGCCAAAGATATTGAACTTTTAAACTACAACTACATTGCTGATCAAGGACCACAAAATATGAGACAGTACATTTTTTGCCAAATTTTGATGTAAGAAAGCTCATGTAAATAGCAAGGGAATCAAATAAGAACATGTCAGTGGACGTTGATATTATTATAATGAATCATAAGCTGTTGTACTTTGTTGAACATGTGCAATAGCCAAACTGTTTTTACAATGCCCTGCATTTGCTTAGATATACCACAGAATGACATATTTTGTTCCGCAAAAGAAGCCTCTTTTCCACTTCTGCATTGGGCTCACATCTCAGAGAGCAGTGGCTGACTATGGCCATAATTACATTCAAGCAAATAATCAACTAACCAATAAAGAATGTTTTTGACCCTCGAAACGCTTCAGATAAGAATTGGAAGTAGCAACTCAATCACCTCACTGATCAAGAATGCAAGGGAACAGGAATACTCTAGTCCAGAAATTTTGTGATGCTTTTGCTAAGAATAAGGGCTTGTCATAACAAGGCGGTTTTATATACACATTTAGATACTGTGAGGAGCCTATAAGTCTTCCACTGAAAAGGAAAAACTACAAGTCAACAACAACATACCCCGTGTATTCCCACAGGTGGGGTCTGGGGAGAGTACCTAGCTTACCCTACCTCGTGGAGATAGAGAGGTTGTTTCCAAAAGACTCTTGGCTCACGTATCGCATAAATGCAGTTTGAAAAAGACAATATAGAGGTAAACTCACTGAAAAATGAAACAAATGCAAGACTCAAGTATGTTTTTTATTTGATTAATTATTGGTTTAAATATCATAAGCAAAGTCAGATAAGATATAGAAGTCCTAAAAGCGCAAGGGAGGTCCTATATGTACATACTGGAGCATGAAATCGATCCAGTATTTCATCAGTATAATCCATTTTCTCGCATCCAAGCACAACCCTCTCTAATAAAATCACCACTGCATCACAGCGTATCTGGTATCTTCATTTGACTTAATCATCAACATGTTTCTGCTTACAGTGCAAAAAGACAAGAAAATTAGGTACCAAAAGACAGCTGAGGAATTACTTTTAACATACAAATTTACAAATTAACAATGACCAAGAATTTGCTTCATATATCAGATCATGAAATTTTTTTCTGTAAGTTGTGTTTGGCTTTGTCAAATTCATAAGATCCTAGATTATTAGTATTGCTCAATATAAAGTATGCTAATGTGGATCAAGCGTACAACTCTAAAAACCAAAAGCAGCTACAACATCAACAAATCTACTTAATCCTAAACAAATTGGAGCCAGTATATGAATCAGTCAATAAGCAATATCCGTATTTGGTCTGTGTTATTCCAACATTCAACTCTCCCCGTAAGTCTTATGTTCATAAGATGGAGTTAGGTTTTGAATTTCAGTTTTACACTGAGAACGTGGAAAATAAATTTAAAAAAGAAAGAAGACTGTTTCTTCTTCAACAAGCTCTATCAAAAACAACCTATCTAGCTTCACAAGGTAAGGAGTAAGGATGTGTACACACCACCCTTACCCATGTGCCACTTGTGGAATTACAATGGATATGTTGCTGTAAGAAGAAAATTGATTTCATTTTCCTTAATTCTTCCCGCTCATTCTACTCAGACCAAAAAGGAAAAACTTGGAAACAGTTCTTTTGTTTTCCTTTCTCTAATAAAGATTCTTAATTCTGTTAATCAAATGGTTTGTAGGACAATCATCTTTTACATAAACATTTGCATCCTTTCTTTTTCGCCACTCGCCAAAATAGAATTTCAAATAATCACCAAAAACACAGGTATTGCAGTATGAACATAACAGAGATCTATAAACATGAAGCACTCCACACTTCCAAGGATATCGTTTAGAAGATTAAATATAGCAAAATACATCAAAATAATACAGTGTAATAAAGAAGATATACATATCATTCATGCAGACATTCACTAGACCTAACATGGCCATAACTGAGACACTGGTTTCCCTTTGTGGCACGTCATCATACAGTCAAGTACAACTTCTCTGAGCATCTTCTCTACATCTTCAATCGAAAGGGTTGCATCGATAACCTGCAATAAATCAAGGAAACAACATCAACAAGGCAAAGTTATCACCAAGGCTTTGGATAAAAAAAAACTGATCAGCCTGTTATTTGATTCATGAAAAAAGTGAATTTATGTGTATAAAGAAGATCAAATCGGAATTTGATCAGTAGTTTAGTCAATGTCAGATTATGTTTCTGCTTAGTCACCATAGACATGCCAATTAAATATCAAAAACATCCCAACTAACTCGGAAAGTACTGCTGAGTCAAAAACCAAATGACGGTATTCTACAACTAATAGGTTATCAGACTAGTTGCTATATTTAATTAAACAGACATTTCTATTTCCGTCGACAAATGGAAAACAAGTCACCTTCCACGAGGAATCACGAAGAGACAAATAAGATCCAGCCACCTTTTTCTGAAACTCAAGCTGTTCATATCTTTCATCTCCATAACCTCCTCTTTCAGCAGCTTTCTACTTATCATAGAATTGAATCATTAATAAACAGTCATGATAACAACAATGGAGAGCATATCTTTCAAATTCAAAAATATAGCTGAAAAGGACTAGTTAACAAGACAAGCGATAGGAGAATAAATTCTAAAAGGTAAGACTGGTTTTAAACCTGCATAATATGGAAAGACAAGTAAAAAGGGAACAGCTGATCCTCAATAACAGAGTAGATTGCTCAAGAAATCCACATATATCCCAAAGACAGGCTTCAAATTAGAAAATTGCATTGACGATATCTCTCTTAACTTAAGACAGGTGAAAAAGAAGAAAAAAAACTACCTCTGGTGATATGTCGAGATATACAACCAGATCTGGAGCTAACATCCCTATTTCTGGAGCCTGCAGTAAAAGATCAGTGTTAAACTTGCTAGGAGATTTTGAAATTGCAACATCAATGAAGTAAGACATGATTTTACCTTACACCATTCAATATCAAGTCCCTTGGCAGAGGAAAATGCCACCCCAGAATAAGAATAGCGGTCAACGATGAGAGTAGTTCCACTCTTCAGCTTCTCCTCCATTAATGATCTGCAGTTTCTCAACAGAAATTAATAAGTTACGGGCACACCAGGCTAAACGCATGTTAAGTTCTACAATGATCATGAGCCAACTCTCTGCATATTTTCAGATATACTATCCGACCTAGAATGAAAAAATATAGGTAAAACTTTTCAGTTAAATAACAATGGTATTTCAAAAGTGGGAATTCAACTATTGCCAGGAACTTTTCTATTTTCATCAATGCCTTTGCTTGAGAACAAACTACTGGGAATTCAACTATTGCCAAAAACTTTTCTATTTTCATCAATGCCTTTGCTTGAGAACAAACTACAAAGGGAATAGAAAATTAGAAAAGCATGCATATAAACATTTGATTATTCATTTTGGTGAGAACTTTCAAGCATGGTACCTGAAAGACAAATGTTGAATTAACTGAGGGGGGAGAAAAAGCATTTGCACAGCCTAACAAGCTCTTTAAACTTTTTTTATATAACACTGCTCTAAATTGAAGACCACAATTTTTTAAGCTTTCTGCTATTCAGATTGACGAGCTAAATGGTCTTCATATATTCTAGGCAAACGACAATCATAGGCAGACAACTGTTCAAAAGTTCTTTAACCTGGTAAGAGTAGGGAGTCCATACCACTTAATTCCTTTTACATCCATTATACAAGGTTATTTTCATTTTCTGGTCCACAAAGGCAAAGTCTTTTTTATCAATTTGAAAGTAGCGGGAGAGAAAATGTGAATAATTAGCAAAAGCTGGTCTTCGTCAATGTATTCCTGCCAAGTTCTCTTGGTTTTCAATTTATCCATCTAGTGCTTGTAAACAATTATAAGGAAAATACAGCCAGATTAAGTGAGAAAAGTACTTCCAATAGCATAAAGAAGTCCAAGCATGCTCATGGTTTTGGTCTAGTGGTAAAGCAGAACTCGTGATATGAGGGTTAAGTGCACGTCATGGATTAGAACACTACCGCAGACAAAAGCGTGATATTAAATGGAAAAGGATAGAGAAATGGGGCCATTATCCACAGACTATTGAACCGTGTGCCACTGGCCCTTTGTTGCAAGACTGGTAGTTGGCGGCTCACGAGCAACATATCAGGGATTCCTCAGTTATTAAAAGAAAGTCCCAGCGTTCATTTTTTAATCAAAAAAAGTCCCAGCATTCAAACCACCAGTTCAGATAGATAGTCAGCATATCAAATTAGGAGGATATATGACTACTGACTAACCATTTGATTGATTTGATTAATAAGCTAACCAATTCCATCTCCACATATACCTAGATATGGAAAGGATAGTGACAAATGTCATGCTTAAGGATTTTTGACAGACGGTGGTAGATAGCAAAGTCATGGGTGCTCCACTGCATCGCTAAAATCATCAAATTTAAGTGTAGAACTATTTGAAAATTGATGGTAAAAATTATAATCAATACTCGATTATAAAAAAAAATTTAAAAAAGATCATTCTATATATTCAATTCTTCTTGGCCAACTATGAATAATAGCAGCATTGCTCACACTAAATTTATTTCCAAAATAAAAATTTTGTGCAATAGACTAGCCCTAGACTGAACATAAATTGAATAGTTTGATTTATTTACGGAGAGTTTATTCTTTATACTATATTTGATTGAGCTTTTAGTATCAGAAGCCATTCAAGAAATCAGAAGGGGGATTACTTTGGGAAATTAAACAAACTGTTGAACCTAACAAAAGGGCTAAATCTCCTTCATGAAAGAAAGAGCTGTAACAAAGGAGACAAAAGGAGTTCCTTTTTGCCGTGGAGAAGATGAAGTTCTTCAGTTTTGGAAAGTTGCAATTTAGAGAGAAAGGAAAAAAGTGCACTTCGCTGGGGAAAGTACATACACAAACAAGAAAGGTAAAATAAGCATCAGCTAGATGAGAAAAATATGGTTGAGGCGAGAATTGATCATCGGCCCAGTAGGATTTTACAACTCTTTGACCCACCATAAAACCAAAACATCTACTGAGATTTTATTTTCCAGGGTGCTCACTGGTCTCTTTTGTTTATTATTCAGTAACAACTATCTTTATGTATATATATAGTCAGGCTCGACAGCAGTATGTGCTCGAGCACCCACATGGACCTACGTGGGTGGTGGGTGTGCCCCTGTTGACTGGGGACATGACCAAGTACTGAACTCTGACAGGTAATCTCTGTGTATCAGACACATTGAGCATCACAATTTACACACTACATATGGGCAATGCAAGTAAGGCTGTGTGAATTGAACAAACCTCTTCTCCCAACGATTTGCACTGAAGAGAAGATGGATTGCATGGTCATCCAACTGTGATTTGTTAGCAAGATAAGAAGAGATCATTTGCCCAACGCCTGTATTTCTGTCAGGAAATCTCCACGACTCAACTGAATGTCCCTGCTCATCCAAATACTTGTACAGTCTGCCAGATTGCGATGTCTTCCCACAACGATCCAGCCCTTCTAACACAATTAAAGCACCTCTGGAGCTGCTGCTCTCTTTATTCTCCATATGAATAAGTCTCGAAGGCTTAAAACGTAACTTCAAATCCAAGCTAGACTTCAATGAAAACAAAGCTGCCCAAGTTCCAAATTTTCTAGGAAAAGTCGAAATTGTCTTTGGTACAAAGCTTCTGCTGGAAAACAAAGTTTCCTCCACTTTCAAAGTCCTTCGCCTAAAATATTTAACACAGAACACATTTTAATAAAGTAGATCTACATGACATATAGAACACACTTTACAAGATAATCCCCATTTAACTTATTCTCACCAAACTAAACTCCAAACATATACTCATATAATGCACCTCACAGAAAAAGACTCATATCCTATTGATCATCCTCTCATTGGCTTATCAAGCATAATATGCACATAAATATTTACATCAGGGTTATAAAAATTAAAACTTGGAAACCCCAAAGTGAATTTTGAACCCCTAAACCACTAACTCAACCTATTCGAGGGATTCAAAATATATATACCTGCCTAAAAATAAAAAAAATTAACCTTATACTCACAATATAATTTCTCGTCGAGGAATTCAGCTAAACACCCTCCCTCCCCTAGATCTGCCCCTGACAGTATGAAACACCCATATCAAGGGAACGCAAAACCTATGTATAATTCTTAAGTTTTGCTACTAAGAAATTCTGCATAAACTTAGCGAAAAATCTGAAATACAATAATAAATTTATCAATAAATCAAACAAATTTTCATCTTTTACCAACAGATTCACTATTTCTTCGTAATCGAACAAAATTCAAATGAAGCAATGAAGAACCAAATAGACAAATTTCAGTAAAGGGAAACTTACAGTGTTGTGGTGAGTGCGAAATTGATCATATCACTGAATACCTAAAAACCTATTTTCCCCGCGCCTCTTTTGAAAAGTACCATTTTTCTATTTGGCGCCTTTTAGGGTTCTTCGGGTTATTTGCATAAATAACCACTTATGAAGTTTCTATTTAAAACATAACCATTTACTAAACTGTGGCTTGAGGAATTGAGAGTTTTTTTTTTTTTACTCTATAAAGGGAAGTAATTAAACTTCATATCAACAGTTTGAAGCTTGAACAGTTACTTGCCAATTTTAAAGTATTGATCTAAAGTTTAAACTATTACAAATCTGAACTTTAAAATATTTGTCTAAAATTTAAACTAGTACAAGACAATTTCATACTAGTTCGAATTGTAGATATATTAAGTAAGAATTGATCTTTAATCTTCTAGATAAATAACTCAACATTCAATCAACGCACTATTTAGTTTTTTTATAGCATAGATTTCACCATATAATATTATCTCAATTTTAAGAAATGTATACATAGAATATTTATTTCGCATTCATATTTTAAAAAAATAGAAAAAAGATGCAAAAGAAATGATGGATTTGCAATATAGAAGGGGACACTTTAAAACTTTTCTTACATTTGCAAAAAAAAAAGAAAAAAAGTTGATTTGATAGTGAATACTGATTGTGATTATAGCATGTAAATATTCTCATGTTCTCTTATTTATTGCTATATTATTATTATTACCCTTATTTAGAAGGGAGAGTTGTGAAGGACGAACATGGCAGCAAAAGTTGTACCGTGAAATTCCAACAAGCATACAAATAAATTAGCTCTTTGCCATTGTTGAAATACCCCCAACACGGAGAAAGAGAGCAAGTACAATTCAGGTAACAATCTCTTTTTTAAGCTCAAATTTGAGTTGTATCATGTATGTGTGATTATTGTTCTGTTTCAGCTTTTTCTTGGGTTTTATCATGTTTGATTGTGTGCTGTATTTTCTGCTTTCTCTTTCATCCTTTCTTTGTTATACCCATTTGATTGTGATGGGATTGCGATAGACTCCTGGTTTTCTTCTTATTTTGAATATTTTGGTCCATAAAGATTTATAATTTGCTGAATCGAATGAATTTTATTAGAAGCTCACTGATTTGACAATTGCTATGTTTCAGTCCAAAAATAGATACTCGAAGTTCATGAAATTGGTTGTCTCGATTATCTACTTATGTGAATGTGATAGACATGAATAACAAAATTGGTTATCTCGATTCTCTGCTCCAATGAAATGTGATATACATTAATAACAAAATTGATTATCTCAATTCTGGCTTTGGTGATTCACATATGTGCGCTACGAACACCACTTGGTTTAATTGTCGTAGAAATTTTTTTCTTCTTGTGGTTTCAACTATAACTTTGAGAAGCATATTAAAGGAGCTTTAGCAGTTTCCATGGAGAAGACAGTGGAATTTCAAAACTTAGTGACATGTTCTATTATGTGAAGGTCTACCTAAAGGTGATTGTTTCTTACTTCTTAGTATTAAACTGAGTTGTATCTGTCGTTCTAGATCGTTAGGCTTTCTGTACTTTCGTGTTACTATTGAAAGTTCTTAGGTATTACTATCAAGAATAGGTTGTTGTTGATTATTATATATAAAATCTAATGTAAAAATATACAGTAAATGATGAAGAAAAGGAAGAATAAAGTGTTCTACGTGATGAGAAACATGTCATTAGAAGTAAAGTACAAGAAATTAAATGCACCATCTATATCTCTGAGTCAACGACTTTGGGGGAGAGGACTCTAAAGCTGAAGTGGTAAATGATGTAATTGGCATAACTCACATACCTAAGGTAATACATGTTAGTGAAGACATTGATCTAGAAGGACAAACAACACCTTCTGCCTATGATTAACCACTTTCTACATCTCAAAAGCATTCAATTATAGTCTTCTTTGGGTTGTTAGTAGATACAAATGCAGATGACAATTCAACTAGCTTTTTATGAGTTTCTACACTTTTCTCTCTCTATCTTGGAAGTTGGATAGTGTAATATCATCTCAAACTTTTCTATACATTAAACTAACAAACAAACCTTTTATGACCAACCCCATAAAACAAGCACATTTAAGGAAAGAATCAAAACAACAATTAACTTGTGCAATCATAGCATCCTACATGAGGTATTTTATAGCATTTGATTGCTACATATTTTACAAGTTTACAACCAGGGGTGGATTGGAATATTCTATCCACCTTGAATGAGGGCCTAAAGTAGAGCTTATGCTCTTCAGGGGATTCTGAATTTTTGATACACCTTGGCTCATGGGACACAAAAATTACCGTGTAGCGTTAGAACCACCAGAAGTATCATTTTGGTGTAAATGTTAGTCATGGCAAGCATGTAATTGTCGCTTTCTCTTAACATTACCGGGTGAAGCAGTAGTAACATATTGATCACAACAAACTACAAGATCTACCAGTTGCAGGTAATGTCGCTGCTTGGTGGAATGAATGCACCATTGCTGTGTTGTTATCAGCAGCATTGACAGGTTCTGTTCCACCTTTTGCTGTTTGCTCCAAGAGGCGAACGAGTGAGATGAATATCTTCATCGTTGTGACATCTCTGTTCGCCTGTTTTTAAATAACAAATTGTAAGTCATGCTAAATGATAAGTAGCAGGTTACATCCAAATCTTGCTTGGTTACCTCTACAACAAATTGTGCCCATATTTTGTCGTTCCTTTCCATCACCCCCATCAGGATAATCAAGCCCAATCCTCTTATAATGTCAGCTATTTCCAAAAATAAGCCCCATTCCTCGCAAAGCATCTGCAGAGAACAGAAAGTTTAGATGAACCATCAGTCATATTTTTCCAGTAATAGATGTCCTGTCAAATATGCTAGAGAGTGAACAAAATGATGATTTTTTTAGATGCATAGAAACTAACCTCCACAAGCATTTGACAAGGTTGATTTACTTCATATGCCCATGTTGCTCCACCTTCAAGATTATCCTTTAAAAGCAATCCTCAT
This sequence comes from Solanum paucissectum, assembly GCA_029582445.1. NCBI lineage: Eukaryota > Viridiplantae > Streptophyta > Magnoliopsida > Solanales > Solanaceae > Solanum > Solanum paucissectum. The sequence continues at coordinate 2,943 of JAJONZ010003893.1, read as the reverse complement.
TCCTTACTGATAATCTGCTGGTTCAAAACGGACAGAAGTGATGACCAATTCTCACATGAAATTCAGGCCTCCTAGATGATTTATTAACAACGAAACTTATAGCTTAAACTAGCTATTCTTGTAGATAAAAACCTGAGAAATTATGTAGAGTGTAGTTATGTTATCATATTCTTTTCTGACTTTCTTGAACTTGGAAGCTTTATTTTTTCATGATTTCCAGCCATAATTTTAAGTACCGAATCCCAACACAGTATATCAATAAGAAAACTCAACTTTTTCAGTATCATGAGAATAAGGCTAAATGGTTATGAGCCAACCTTTGACTCTCCAGTCTGTTTTAGTTTGTCTGCATGTTTTGTGACACTTTGCAAGAAAAACATGTGTTTGATCGTGCGTTCGAACAGTGTATCAATGCTACACTGAAATCAGATGATCCGTCAAGGAAAAGCATTAGTAAGAGCAAAATTTTCATTTAAAAAATTGGAAAATAATAAAATAAAAATATCAAAGAGTAAGTAGGAATTCCAAGTGTCAAAGGATGTGTATCACCTTTGCCCCATTAGGCACAATATCTCAAAGTTCCTTCACACAATCTTGGATCATTTGCCGATGTCTTGGCCTTGGCCTAGGATTCTCTCCTGGTTTAAGCCTTTTGCGACTTGTTTTGCTCATTTCATCTGGCTTTTTAGAATATCCTGTTGAAACACTGCATGATTCCGCGCTCTGTGTTCAATTTTTTCACTAGAAAAATCCTGAATGCACTCACTGGAACGTGGATTCTCATTCTGTGTAATATGTAATCACTCTCTTCATTCTTTTTTGTTAGGTTCTCTTTAAATCCTCTTAGGTGCAGTATAATACACATTTATGTACGTATTTTTTAGCATTCTTCATTGGTAAAGTACAAGGAAGTGGATTATGCTTTTAATTGATCTTTCACATTTTCAAGCAAGAAAATTCACGACTGTTGGCTTTAAAATCTTGTGTTTTTATATTTGCAGGTTGCATGTCACAGAGGAAGAAGTTAAAGACGCTTTCATTTACATGCCTTTGAGATTTCAAATTGAGGATGATTTAAAATGGATCGAAACATAGTTGGGATAACTTTGGAAGGTGTATAATGTAGTTTTCAAACTGTCAATTTTGTGTAATTATATTTGAAAACTGTAGATCCCATTTGCAATGTATTTTTTCCCATCATGGAGAAGAAAGACCAACACATGTTGCTACTAGAATCGTTTGGCATAAAATTAAAATTATATTATCTTGAATTTGCTGATTGACTAAAAGGTAATTACAACATATCTAATTTTCACAAGGATAGATGTTCTAATTACAACTATGCATTACTATATCATGGCAGAATGTTTAGTGTGAACATCTTATAAAATGATTGTCGTATCTGTGTAGGTCAGGGCAAGGAATCAAACATCGATATTTCTGATTAGTTAAATCACAGAGCAAATTAATTACTCACTAATGTATATTTTTCAAGTTTCTCTCAGTTTCAATCTTTGAATCCTTTTGAAGATACTGCATCCAAATGTTCTTATGATGAATTTTAGGTGCTATGCCTAATTAATTTACTTGTGTCTTTAGCACATATTGTAGTTAAAAGAATGCAATTGTATATGCATAATGATGTATGTAAGTGTTTTTTCATGGTTATTTGGTTCACATATGTATATGGAATGTTCGTGTTAGCACTGAGGTTGCGGCTATCAGTTGACTGTTTTAGCTATACACAAGTAACTATAAAAATAATGGAAAAATCACACCATATACACATTTAAGAGAGTTTTAAACCTACTCTTAAAAAAATATTACTTATAACAGTTTAATTACGAGTTATAACATATTAATTAAATTTAACTTTATTTAAAAATCAATTAAAATTTACTTTATTAAATGATTAATCTTTTTTAATTATATTGATTGCAGTTCCTTTTATATAATTAATAGGTGAGAGAAATAATATTAATGAGAGAGAATCAATTTGTAATTATCTATTACACATTTTAAAGGATTTTTTAACTTATTCAAATAACTTTTATTTATTAATGACTATTAGGGCCTTTAATTATTATTTTTTTAAAAAAATTATCACTGTATATTTTAACATGTAATTTTCTCTCTCTTTAATCTATTTTTTTTTGCTTTTCTTGATGTTTTTTTTATTTTAAATTTTGATATTTTTTTTTTTTAATCTGATTTTTTTAGAATTAAGAATTCTATATTTTGAAAATTTTATTTCATTTTTTATTTTAATTAATCTAAAACTTGATTTCTTGAGAGAGAAAAACGTTTTACTTAAGTTTTGAACTTGTTTTTGGTGTGTTTTTTTATATCTAAAATATTGTTTTATTGGTGAAATAAGTATATTTAATTCTAAAATTTGTTCATATATATAGATAATATGAGATCATAAAATCTTTAATAAGGATTTCTTAAGTTTTAGCTTAAATATGATAAAAAAAAATCACACTTGAATACGGAATATAAATTGAAGAGAGAGAAAAATATAGAACTTGTATTAATTATTGCAGTTTAGACTTTTAATTACATGTTTTGATTTTTGGGTAATGTATATTTCTTTTGCTACAATTTCTGACAACAATATATAATATGCATTGTTTTACAACCAGATTTATTCTTCCCAGATTTATACCCGTTGGATACTAATTTTATACATTTTTATTTTTTGTCTTTGTTCTAAATTTCAAGTTGAATACCAAGTGCATATAAATTGGATAAAATATTAACTTGTTTTAGATTGTCTAATTTGGTTGAAATATCAATTACTCCCTCTGTCCCAATTTATATGACATACTTTCCTTTTTAGTCAGTCCCAAAAAGAATGACACATTTCTATTTTAAGTAACAATTTGCCTATAAAATGTCTTTTTTACCCTTAATGAAATGATTTACAACCACACAAATTTC
>JAJONZ010003890.1:0-14710 GCA_029582445.1 Solanum paucissectum | reverse complement strand
TACATTGTGACGAAGTTAGATTCTATTTTTCATATATGAAGTGAAGTTGAACTTCCAAAGTAAAAGTTTTAAATTTTCTGTGATTTTATTCTATGATACATGTTATGATGAATGCTAAGGGCTTGTATAAGACCTCTTCGAGGTCGAATACGCCGGTAACGACTTGGGGGTGCTCTCGGGTAGTTACATTTGTGAAGATTGAGTTGATAAAACTCTTGATGAATATTTGTAGCCCATATGGGTGGAGTGTTAAATTTACAGGAGCACTTTTGACATATTTCACCTATGTGATGTGTGGAAATAGGTCGCTTCCTATGAGAATTTGGCTTATTCTCAAAAGCACTCATGAAACCGGGATAGCACAAGGCCGTAACGTGCTGGCTTTTAAAGCTCATATCAACACCTTGATTATTATGTGTGGGCAATGATATTTTATTTCCCTTAAGCAGTCATAGTTCAAGTCTGAGACCACTACGATTCTGGAGTTAAAGTTATTGTTTCACTAAGTGGAGATTCAATGCAAAGCACACCTTCATTATGCATAGTAGTCTTCCTTCAGCTGATATACTTTCTAATATAATATTAAAATGAGTGGGAAATTATTGGTTTGTGTTAGCATTTTAATATTAATATTCTATAATATTAATTTGCTTAGGTTTTGGGGTTAAAATGTTGCCGTTTGGTTGACTTTCTCGTGTGGTACAGAAGTAATGGGAATTATTGATTGCTTAGTGCATTACTCCATTTTGGAGTTACTGCATAGCATTACTCCATTTTTTGGAGTTGCTGCGTATGTTACTAATTCTTTGCATGTCACCAACGGTTGGCTAGCTTGACCATTCAGCCAAGAGAAATTTTTGTAACTTCTTCATTATTCTTTGTAATCTATGTAACATATGTAATCTCTAGGTCATTTATTTTCACTATTTACTACACCATTATCTTCCTATTCATTGCTAGAAAGAATTCTTCTAGTATAAATCGTGGTGGTCTTCATTTGGTTTGGTACACACAACACACAAGAAAAATATAGAGTGCATAACGTTTGTCCTAAAAGAGAATTTTTATTAGTTGAAGGGAGGTGTTCTTTTTGTGGAGCTTTGGACTCAACTCTTGTCTAGAGTTGTTGAGTTATATTCTGTGATTAGGCTGTTGTATCCTGGAGGGGACAAGTCAAGAAGGACTACTGTTGGACCGGTGAAAACATTTGTTGCAATGGTCTTGAATCTCCTTAAAGAGAGCGAGATATCCGCGTCTCAGCCTGAAGAGATTTATTTCTTCATTTTATTTTCAATTGTAATCTTGTAATTCTGTTATTTTGTAATTTTTCACTAACACATTAAGTAAAAATATCAAGGATATTATGGTCCTTTAAAGATATTGTAAGTTCAGCTTGCATAGAAAAATTGTACTATCAGCCTTATTATTTGGGCTTCTTAATATCTTTAGGATAAAATCTTCACTTTTTCTACTAAATTACAAATTATACCTTCTATCATTAAATATAGTGGAGCTTTGGACTCAACTCTTATCCAGAGTTGTTGAGTTATATTTTGTGATTAGGCAATTGTATCCCGGAGGGGACAAGTCAAGACTCAATAATAAAATTTTATATTCAAAACAATTTATTTTTTCATATTATATATATCATTGAATAACTATATAAGATTATTAATAGTCATATTTATATTTTTAAATTATAATTAATAAATTAATTTTAAAAAATAAACTCCTAATAATAATTTATTTATTAAGAAAAACGTCAAATTAATTTAAATCAAGTAAATATTTATTAACTTGACGTAAGTACTCAAATAAAATTTTATCTTTGTGAGGTGTAAATACATCACCAGTATTTAAATATTAGAGTTTATATTCTACACAATTTATCAACATAAAAGGATAAGAAACCATAACATGTTTTTCTTTGCAAGGAAAAGTTTTTTTTTTTAAAAAAGAAAGTGTTTTTTACTGAAATTTCAATACTTTTGCAAGATCAATAAGAAGTTTTTCTTATTGAAAAATACTGAATTGCTTTTTATTATTAAAATGACCCTATGGAAAGAAAGAGCAAAAAAAAATTCTTTCTTTTAAATTATGTGGTATAATTTAATAAAAAATGTACTTCTTTTATTTGGTTTTTTAGGGTAATTTAACTAAATATTGATATACTTTTTTTTTTGCTCTTTAAATATTAGGAAATTTTACTTTGGAATAAAAAAACTCTATATCAACATATTTGGGACCATAATTACAAGATTTAGATAAACTAAAATATTTAAAGTTAAAAAACTAGTTTTAAACATAATAATGTTTTTTTAAAATGAAAAATAATGTCATAAAAAAAGTAATAGATTCAAATTACTTCAAGGAGGGGTTTGACCCTTACTCCACAGAGAATTAACTATAAGGTTGAAAAATATCAATGTTTATTATAATTCTAAAATATTTTCTCTATTCCTACTTATATGTCACCATTTTAGATTTTGTGTCCCTTAAAAAATTTGATAAGCTTACCATTGTACCCTTATTTAGTGATCTTTTAAAGTCAAATTTTCAATAAATGAAAATGAATTAATTTATTTTGATTAATTAAATTGACCAATGAACATGTATTAATCATTTCGTTTTTCAATGTTGGTCAAATTCATGTTTTCAAGGTTAATAATTCTCAAGCACAAAATAAGAAAAAAAATAATGTCATTTATGCATTGATTTTGTGAAATGACAAATATTAAGGACCATTTATTTTTAGTGAGAATGACATAAATATGAACGTAAAGAGTTTGTACATATTTTTTAATAGACAATTCATGAATTTGTTATCAAAAATAAAATATACATATTTTTTTTCTTGATAATAATATTTTTGATAAAGATATATTAGTTAGTAATTTTAATCATATAATTATATAAAAGAGAAGCCTAGGTTTGCCTACGTGGCGCCACCACAAGCAAGAATTTCCTTTTAAATTTATTTATTTCCAAAACTACCCTTCCCCTTTCATGAAGAGTTGTGACTTTTATGAAAAATTGCGACTTCAATGAAGAGTTGCGACTTTTATGAAAAAGTTGTAACTTTTATGAAAGGTTATGACCTTTCCGAAGGGGGGTTTTCAACTTTTCCAAATAGTTGTGACCTTTCCGATAAGGCACAACAAACATTTGTTCACACTATCCTTTGTCCTCTATAAATAGAGGAATTTTCTCTTATTTTAAAACAACGAAAATTCTGAACTTCTTATTCTTCTTCTTCTGCACAAGTAAACATTTGTGTACTTTACTCCTATTGAGTTGCTCACTTACACCATTGCTTATGTTCCCCTTCATGAAAAGTTATGACTTTTTTGAAAAGTTATGACTTTTATGAAGAGTTGCGACTTTTATGAAGAGTTGCAACTTTTATGAAGAGTTGTGTCTTTTATGAAAAGTTGCGACTTTTATGAAAATTTGCGAATTTTATGAAAAGTTTCGACTTTTATGAAAGGTTGTGACCTTTCCAATAAGACACAATAATCATTTGTTCACACTACTTTTTTTTGTCTTTAAATAGAGGGATTTCCTTTCATTTTAAAACAACGAAAATTTTGAACTACTTCTTCTTCTTCTGGACAATTAAATAATTGTGTACTTTGCTCTTGTTGAATGAGTCACTGACACCATTTTTTTGTATCAATACGCTGGTAACTAGAATCGTTCTTTTCTGAGAGGATCTCTTCCTTTAAATCTCGGGTACTATGCAGGAATAATTTCCTTAAGGGGACATTGTTCATAGAGTGGGCTCAATATTTTCCATTATGTTTCATTATAATGTTGATCTGGTATGTTTTTACAGTCATTAATTTATGCTTATATTATTAATTGTTATTTTGAGTACATGCTTTAAGTTTTGTTGTTTATGTTTCTGCAATATTATTGTTATAAGTATTTGTTAGTACATATTAAATAACAAACATTAATTGAGTATTCAAGCAAGTTTTCTCTACTGGAATTGTTGAAGGTACAATGAAAAAAACCCTTACAAATCTCTAATTTGTTCATCAACAACGTCATTTCTTCACATACAATGATTAGATTTTATGTTCTTTGGAAAATCCTCAGGGAGTTAATAACTTTGCATGCCCATATTTTTTTTTTTTTATGTTGTTGTTATCTATTTTTACTAAATTTTATCACTGGATATTATGAGTACTTTAAGAATTGAGAGTTTATTAAAGTGTTAGTCAATTTTCTGAGGTATGTTATTTTGAAACATGAGAATTTTTCTGGTTAGAATGATTTCTTATCATCATTGGATATCTCATAGTTTACTCCCTTTTATGTATGTTTATTCTCGCTGTTTTTTTGTCTCCTTAAAATTGTATTGATTATTTTTCGTTGATCTCACTTGGACAAAACTTTCGTCCTTTTAATGTTTTTCTTTTTTTCATCTCATTCATCTCTACTAAATATTTTTTGTGTTAGTTATGACTATTTTCAGCAAGCTTAATTTGAAGAATATGAAACCAAACCTGCTCTAAATAAAAGTAATATCTTAAGCTACAAAAGATATGTCTATTAACATAGATTTGCTGTCCTTTATGTCCCAAGTCATTGCTAAGCATTTGAGTTATCTAGGCTACACTCATTTTAATTTTTTAATGTTCGAGAATATTTCTTTAACATAAGTCTAGAATCGAACATTTTGATCTACTTGTACTTTCATAATGCAACAACTATACATACATATTTCCAAAAAAGTGGTAAAGTTGCATTCATGAAGCATATAGAAGGGCCTTCAGAGCAGCAGTTTAATGAAGAATGAATTTCTAAAAGGGTCAACAATATTATTTTGCTGTTGTTTCAAATTTATTTTTCTCCTTCTATAAATTTTGTTAGAGTAACTAAGTAACAATAACAAAATATGGTGAAAGTTTGACCTCAGACAAGTAGATTGTCTCTAAAAAAAATTATTTATGTTGTTGTGGTGCACATTTTTAACGGTCTTAACTTATTTATAACTAATATTGATTATCGAAAACTTTTATATAATTTATTTTTAACAAGGATTTATTCTAACCATAAAATTATCAGTTCTATACTTTTCATGTACAATAAAATAGAAAAAAAAATATGTTTAATCGCTACATAAAAACATCACTCAGTTTTAACAAGACAATTATATCATCAAACATATATTATGATAAATTATGTAAAAGATAAAAATGATTAGATATGAAGATATTTTTAATTATTCATTATATATTTAAAATTCTTGAGTTATGTGATAATGTCATATCATTTAATTTCTGTTGAAATGTTCTTAAAATCTACTAAAATTTACTTTTTTTTTCTTATAACAGTTGATTATTGAAAAGGTTGTTCAAAAGCTTAGAAAGATTATTTATGCCCGCGCGAAGCGCGGGTAAATTACCTAGTTTTTTATAATATTGGGCCCCTGTGCTGACGCACCATATCCTCTAGTTTTAATTAAAAAAAATATTTTTGGACTCCGGACTAATTTCTTCTTTCTTTATTTAGCTTCTTAATTACTTTCTCTGTTCCTATTTATATGTGGTTTTTATTAAAAATAGACTTAATACTTGTTATTTTACCAAACTAAGGCATAAATGATAGTACTATTATTTCTATTTTACTTTGAAAGTTATTACATTTGAAAGTATTAAATTGAGCAACATAAGAAAACTAAATGGTTAATTCATGTTCATTGCTGATCAACTTAATTAATCAAAAGAAATTAATTTATGTTCATTTATTGAAAACTTGATTTCAAGAGAACACTAAACAAAGGCACAATGATAAAATTACCTAATTTTTTAAGAGACGTGAAATCTAAAATGATGACATAAATAAGAATGGAGAGAGTATGTCTTATTAAAATATTTCACATTGAAACACTATCATTTTGTATTTCTTGCGTCTACTATTCTCAAATTCTATTTAAAAAATCACAACTCAATGAAAGGAATCAAAAAGTAAAAAAGATATTGAACTACTCTCTCCATTTTTATTTAGTTGTCACCATTTTAGATTTTATGTCTTTTAAGAAATTAAGTAAGTTTACTTGTATTTAATGTTCTTTTGAAATTAAATTTTCAATAAATAATAAATATGTTTGTTGGAAGTCTAAATCAACATTACTTCATATCAAATCATGTAAGTGAAATAAAAAAAAAATTCATATTCTCTTATACTCCATGAAGACTTAATTACAATTGAAGTACAGTATAATTAAAATGCATTGGACGACTATTTCAATTTTTTTGAGTTTGAAATTGGAGCTAAAATTTCAATTTGAATTTATCCAAAACATTTAGTTTGTTTGTTGAGATTCCTTTCCGAAGATTAAATTTTATAAAATACAATGGTGGGAGCATTAATTGATATGAAGTACTTATAATCAACATAAATTAATAAGCGGAAAAGGGCTAAAAATACCTATGAACTATAGGAAAAGGTCTAAAAATACCCTTATATTCATCCTTTTGGTCTAAAAATACCCTTTCATTCACCTTTTTGGTTCACTTATACCCTTAAAACTAACGATCATCTTCTTTTTTTTTGTTATTTTAAATATTTATTATGTGTCATTTTCTTAAATAAAATCTACCTCTATTAATTCCCCTCCCCCCATAATTTATCCAAATCAAAACAATATACCTCTTCAAGACCTCAAAAAAAATAAAATTAAATCTAGTAATTTGTATTTTCTATAGCTTTTTTATTTTTAAAAAATCGTTTTAGATAATTTGTATATTTAAAAAAATAATAGAAATGCCACAATTATAAGGACATATTATACTATTATAAATCATAAAGTCTATCTTCCTTCTCTTTTTTTTTAAAATGATCATTTAATTTTTTTACTAATACTCTCTTTAACAACTAATTTCAAAGAGAAAAGAAGAAAAAGAATATAGATGCTCGTAGGCCGTAGCCTGTAGTGAAAATTAAAAATAGGAAAAAGGAGAAAAAAAGTATAAAGTATTATGGATAGATAATATTACTATGATCATGCTATTATTTATTTGTTTATGTAATATTACTTATTTATATCATGTTTAGAATTTTAATTTAAAAAATTAGATCTTAGCCGTTAATTTTTCCTCATACCATGTGCCTTCAATCCAAGTAAGAATTTGGAGAAAATAGAGGGAAAAAATGGAGAGGAACTGAATCTTAAAGAAACTAAAAAATAAAAAGCTACAACAAATAAAAAAAATAAAATAATAATTGATATCTTAAAGAAGTATATTTTGGCTTGGATAAATTATGGGGAAAAATATAGTTGAGATGTTGTAACAACCTGATTCCGTCGTTAGGGAAAAGCCAATGGAGAAAAAATTGGGGATAGAAAACTTTTTCGTAATAACTTGAGATTTCCTAGCCAAGTCCAGATTTGGACAAAATCGGGGTCAGTGAGGTCTAGGGAAATCTGGTAATAATCGGGTGATTTATTTATGATTTTGATTACATGACTGGTTAGATAAGTCGTTAAGAAATTTGTACGACTTTACGAAATTGAATTCGGGTGAGTAGAACTCCCAGAATCGATCTTAGCGTAAACGATATTTTCTGAGCGTTGTTGGTTAAAGGTGTGTTGTGAAATGAGGGTCTTGGAATTATTAAAATAGCTCACTAGTTCCGTGCAAGCCGCTGGGGCGGGATTTCTGACGCCAGGGCGGGGCCGTTGTAGTGGGGTGAGGACCATTGTGGCGGGTCCAACGCGACTTAAGGTCGTAAATAAACCCCAAAATATCTTTATTCTGCACTTTTTTACTTTTAGAGCTAAGGAACAAACCCCAGGAGATTCTTGATAGTTTTCCACCATTCTTGAGGCTAAATGTAAGATTTTAACTCCCCGAATCCGTTTTTCGATCCGTAGAATGTAAATTCATAGGTAATTATTGTTGGAGAAGGGTTTTGATCTGAAACTAATGGTGGAAAAATCCCTAAATTGGGTTTTAGGATCTTGGGTTTGGTCTAGGGTTATTGGGTTTGTTATAATCCGGATAATTAGACCTTTAATTGTTGATCCTTGCGTATATTAATTATTTGTAGACCTAGAACAAGTGGGAAGAATTCGGAAAGGAAAAATTCAAGTGCATTAGGGGATTCAAGCTTGGATTCGAGGTAGATGATGGTTGTGATTTCATGTTGGTGTGATATATATTTGTAATTTCTCATTATAATGCATGTATGTATGTAGCATTATTGATCACCCTAATCGTAAATGAGGATAATTGAATAATTGTATGCCATGAATCACCTCTTGTTGTATGATTGTGAGAATATACATTGTGATTGTGATTGTGGTTTGTTGAATGGATCGAGTGTTAAGTTCGGACACACTAACTTGGATCGGTTGCCACGTTCCGGTATAAATATGGGATCGGTTGCCACGTCCCGGCATAAACATGGGATCGGTTGCCACATTTCGGTATAAACATGGGATCGGTTGTCACATTCCGACATAAACATTGGATCGGGTACCACGTTCCGATATGCTAACAGTTTGGGTGTGGGTTCCATGAGAGGATAATTAAATTGGGTTCCGTGTGAGGACCATTGAATTGTGTTGTCTACCTACTTGGGATGATTACGTTCACATCTAATGATGATTGATGTTGAAAGATTGTATGTTACTCTAAATTGATAACCAATGTGTATTATTGAGAATGTGTGATGCTACATTGATCCTAAAAAGATGACTAATATTGTATATGTTCGGTATATGCCTATTTTATAATGTTGTGGTTACTTGCATGTGTTTCACTTATGGGGATAACCGTGTGATCCTACCAGTACACTGTGGTTGTGTACTGATATTGCACTTGCTTGTTCTTTGTTGAGTACAGGGCATCTTCAGGCGGCTATTGATAGACCTCAGCTAAGTGACTATTGATCGTGATCGGATTCAAAGGTGAGTCAGTTTTAAGGCTGTCATGGATCTCTCTTGTTTAAGTCCATTCTTTTCAGACTCAGAATATTTGTTTAAGGTGTTTGTTTAGTTTCGGAGTTGTACCCCTTGTTCTTAGACTGTCGTTAGTAGAGTTTTGGTACAATGACTTTCAGGTTCTAGGGATTGAATTTCCGCATTAGTTTGATTAGTTGTTTGTTAAAAACCTTGGAGTTTATGGGGACTCCATTTTTATAGTCATTTAAACTTGTTTCCGTATCTTTAAATGCCTTAGTTTTCATAAAATTTATTTGTTTAGGTTGTAGTAATGGTTCTCCTACCGGAGGGTTGTGTGGGTGTCAATTACGACGGTCTGGGTCGTGAAAAAGTTGGTATCAGAGCCCTAAGTTCGTTGATCTCATTGTACCAAAATGAGTCTGGTAGAGTCTTGCGGAATGGTACGATGACGTTCGTACTTTTCTTCGAGAGGCCATAGGACTTTAGGAAAAACTCACTTCTTTCTACTCCTTCGTGCTATGACTTGAATCTAATTGGTATCTAGGTGATACAAATTGGTATCTTTCCTCCTTCACTCTATGGTCCGAACTAGAGCAACAAAAGTGGTAACACCATCACTAGCAAGAGGTGAGGTGTATAGATTATCGACAGTTCAATAGGGTTACCATTCGGAACAAATATCCATTGCCTCAGATAGACGACCTTTTTGACCAATTGCAAGGTGCATCGGTATTCTCTAAGATTGATTTAAGGTCTGGTTACCATCAGTTAAAGATTGAGGCGGTTAAGAATTGGGTTCAACTAAGTTCTGTGATTGAAATTAGCAGTTTTGTAGGGCTCGCTAGCTACTATTATCGCTTGTGGTATGAGTTGAGTCCAATTGGTATCTCCCGATTCCAATTGGTATCTCAATGAAGTGAACTAGACGTCGTAGTCACGTCTGGAGGGACACAAACTAGTTAATTGGAACTGAGAAGGTTTCAATTGGTATCTGGCCTTAGGGGCCGTATAAGGCATGGATAATCAGTAATGGTCATCCATGGAGCAAAGTAGCTAATTAAGAATTTAGACTTGTTTGTGAGTATAACTTGAAACTGCGAATGCGTGCTTCTTGTTTCTAAAATAACTGTGAATGTGAAAGTTGTTTTGCTGGAATGTGATGATATGATTGGATGCATGGTAAATGTGTGTCTGAACTTGTTATGTGTAATATGCTGGCTGGACCATTTAAATTTTGCAAATTGTAACTGCTTGAGTATCGTGAAACTCATTGTGTGAAAAAAGTCAGAACTAAGTTAGTGCGAGGGTCTAGATAATTTACAAGGTGATTCGTAAAATGAAATCTGGACGTGTGTCGCGACCAACTAATAATCATGTGAATATCTGGGTGTATCCTGGGAACGAGGATGTTGTAGTGTTGGAGTAACGTAAAGGGATTTTGGAGCGTGTATCGTTGGGTTGACTCGGGGTAGGAAACAATGATTGTCCTAGCTAAAGGGATTTTCTTAAATGCCTAGTTATAGCCGGGAAATCTAGGGGAAATATGGAAAAGAGAGGAACCCCAGAAATTGTTGGCAGGGGTTTTGTTTCTGTCAGGGCCGCTGGGGCGGGATTTTCCCCGCCACGGTGAGACCGCCAGTGCGGGATTTCTCCCACCATAGCGGGACAAGACGAGACAAAATCTCAGCCCTGTCTCCCCTGTTTTCCCCTAGTCATAATTATGGACCCCGAATCGTACCCAAACTAACTCCCGCGATCTAATTCAGTATTCAGCAATCGAATAAAAGTTATAAGGTGTGTTAAAATTGTGGAGAACCTGGGCATATGAGGAGGAAATCAGCGAGGCTGTGAAGGCCGAGTAAATGGTAATGCAGGTAGAGAAGTAGTGCAGCCAGGCAAGGAGGTTACCTATCAAGATGACAGGGTTCAGTTTTATGTTTTTTCGGGTAGGACCGAGTTTGAAGGTGTGATGCAGTGGTCACAAGTACTACTCTTGTTTGTGCACGGATGGCTATTGTTTTGTTTGATCCGGGTTCTACATATTCGTATGTGTCAGTTCAATTGTCTTGGGATTTGATATGGTTTGTGATATACTTGATGTCCCCATCCATATTTCTACCCCAGTTGAAGAGTCAGTCATAGTCACCCATGTGTATCGCGTTGTCCTGTTGTGGTTATGGATTTTCAGATTTGGGTTGATTTAGTTATGTTGGATATGACTGAATTGATATAATCTTAGGCATGACTTGGTTGTCCCCTTATTATACCGAGCTTAATTGTAATACTAAGTCGGTAACTCTAGAGATCCCCGGTAGGGAAAGAGTAGAGTGGGAAGGGGTGTACAAACCCAAGCTAGCTAAGATCATGTCCTCCATTCGGGCTAGAAAACTGGTAGGGCAGGATTGTTTGGCTTATTTGGCTCATGTTAGGGATGTTGAGGTTGAGTCTCCCTCTATTGAGTTTATTCCTGTGGTAGCTAAATTTAAAGGAAGTGTTCCTACGGATTTGCCTGGTATGCCTTCATATAGAGATATAGATTTTTGCATTGACTTGGAAACTGGCATTCGCCCCATTTCCATCCTTCCGTATTGTATGACTCCGACAGAATTAAGAGAGCTTAAGGCTCAAATCCAAGAGCTTCTTGATAAGGTTTCATATGTCCTAGTGCTTCCCTATGGGGTGCTCCTGTCTTGTTTGTTAAGAAGAAGGAGGGTACTATGAGGACTGGTTCTTTTATCTTGAGCCATAAGAGAGTGGATTAATACCGAAATGACAAGCTTATGGATAAATAAAGTTCTATTGAGTATACTGGGTGGAGGCAATTGAAGATGTTAGTAAGAAATTGCGTATAAATTGGGTTAGTCCTCTGAATTGGATGAGTATACATGAGTTTGAGATGTCGTGTTGATGAAAGGTTGGCTTCGTGGTGATAGTCAAGGCTAACTGAGCGTAATGGTAATAAGAGTTCGCGATGGATTGTGACGGGATGCAACTATATAATAAAATTATTGGTTAAGTGAATTTTTGTATAGTAATTACGACTTGCGAGTATCCAAGGTCGTGGTTTTCTAATACTTGGTGAGTAATGCGGTTGTATGGAAAATTATAAGAAATGGTAGGACACCACTCGAATAGATTGTTAAAGAGCTAGAGTTATAATGAAGAAAAATAGTGGGATGTAGTACAACCTTTAGTGAGAGGCTAAAGCAAGAATATTTTTTTTATTACAAGGCTAAAGAGATATCTTTAGAGGGGTACATAATTGGTTCAGAAACGCGTGATTTCATTCATTTTGTTGTGGCTATGGTAATAGTGTCACGGATCCATCGTGTTGGTAAAAAACTAACGAAAAAGACTTGAGAAATGAGTGTGCAGACATTAGCTTGAGTGTGATGACAAGTGCTTGGTTTTGTTTTTAAGTCTAGTAATGAGTATGATTGAAATTTTAGTGAAATATATGGTAAGATCGATGGAGATGTGATCAATGATAAATGGAGATCCATGAATTCATAAAAATCTTCAAGGTACAAGCTAATGTTGATAGAGAAAGGGATTGTGTTATATGGTGAAAATTACAATTCAGATTTTTCATTATGAGTCTACATTCGTGGTGACGTATTTTGTCAAGGTATGAACTGGCAAGGTGAGAAATGATCAATTGTATCCGGTATTGAGCATTTGAAAGGACTTACACCTGGGGTGAGTCGTAAGTTTACTACTATTGATTGTTAAGTACTTAAGAAAAGTTTCTTTTTTTTAAAGTGTTGGTTATAATAAGGTAAAAGGTCAGAGTGTTTATGATGGTTGTTAGTGTTGTGAGTATGATTCACTAGATATGCTCTAGTGTGTTTTCACTTTTGTGAGTGGATCCCTAATGGTATATCAGGGGTATCAAATCCTGCGATGTTCTCTTGGTTGAGTGGGAAGATTGAGAAGATTTGGTTATTTCGAATAGCATAATTAGTGTTGTCTTGGAGTTGTTAAAGTATTTTAGTGGTTCTACATGTACCACCTTGCTTATGAGAATTTATAGAAGAGCTACCATACGTATTTGTGGTTGTCCGACAATCTTTATATTTCTCTAGTCGTCGAGGTCATGTATCGATTATATGTAGTTGAATGTAGGGATCATTGGGTCCAATTCTACTGTTCTTAAGAGGTAATCTATAATTACTAAATCTAGCATTTCGATAGTGTTGTTGGAGGGGTTGTATGCTTGGACATATCCCTCGATGAGTATCTGATCTCTAAAGATAAAATTTGTTATAACTTAAGCTCATGAGAATTAATGTTGTGGGATGGAGATATTGTTAAGAACTATGATTGTTTGGGTATTATGAGTGTGTGTTGGTTGGTTAAGGTTCACCTCTAATTGTGTCGAGTTTTGATTTAAGATTTTGTCATGGTTATGTGAGAAAGGATTTGTCCTGATGTTTGTGTCAAAGTCCTTGATAACATGTTGCAGACATGTGTACGGTCAACTTTGGTGGTTATTGAGAATAGCTTTATTGTTAGTTAAGTGTGCATACAACAATAATTATCACTCGAGTATTGTGATGACTTCACTGAGGCATTGTATAAGAGGATGTATAGGTATTCATTTGGTTAGCTGGGGACGAGGATTATATCATAAGGTGAGACTCAGTGTTGTTAAACAAGACCTTCGATGTGAGAAAGAACCAGTTGATGATCACGATGTCCGAAAGCTAAGGACATACGAGACTAGTATCCCCAGTAATTCGACGTTTCAGATACTACTCTACCCTTACTTTAGCCAGTCTTCCCTAGTTGATCACTCGGGGACGAGTGATGGATAAATTGGCATCTATTGTAACGACCTGATTTCGTCGTTAGGGAAAAGCCAATGGAGAAAGAATTGGGGCCAGAAAACTTTTTCGTAGTAACTTGAGATTTCCTAGCCTAGTCTAGTTTTGGACGAAATCGAAGTCAGTGAGGTCTAGGGAAATCTGAGAACAATCGGGTGACTTATTTATGATTTTGATTACATGAGTGGTTAGATAAGTCGTTAAGAAATTTGTACGACTTTATATAATTGAATTCGTGTGAGTAGAACTCTTGGAATCGATCTTAGCATGAACAGTATTTTCTGAGCATCGTTGGTTAAAGGTGTGTTATGAAATGAGGGTCTTGGAATTATTAAAATAGCTCACTGGTTCCGTGCAAGCTGTTGGGGCGGGATTTTTACCGCCACGGCAGGGCCGCTGTAGCGGGATGAGGACCGTTGTGGCGGGTCCGACACGATTGAAGGTCGTAAATAAATCCCAAATCATCTTTATTCTGCACTTTCTGATTTTTAGAGCTAAGGAACGAACCCCAGGCGATTCTTGATAGTTTTCCACCATTTTTTAGGCTAAAGATAAGATTTTAACTCCCCGAATTCATTTTTCGATCCGTAGTATGTAAATTTGTAGGTAATTATTGTTGGGGAAGGGTTTTGATCTGAAACTAATGGTGGAAAAAGTCATAAATTGGGTTTTAGGATCTTGGGTTTGGTCTAGGGTTATTGGTTGCTATAATCCGGATAATTAGGCCTTTGATTGTTGATCCTTGCGTATATTAATTATTGTAGACCTAGAACAACCGGGAAGAATCCAAAAAGGGAAGATTCAAGTGCCTTAGGGGATTCAAGTTTGGATTCGAGGTAGGTGATGGTTGTGATTTCATGTTGGTGTGATATATGTTTGTAATTGCTCATTATAATGCATGTATGTATGCGAATGTTGCATTATTGATCACCCTAATCGTAAATGAGGATAATTGAATAATTGTATG
>JAJONZ010003889.1:0-19668 GCA_029582445.1 Solanum paucissectum | reverse complement strand
GTATGTGGGATTTCACTAGTGGGTTCCTTTCACCCATTAGGTCCCTAGTTTTCAGTCAGTTTCTTGATTCCCTTACTATGACTAGACCTAGGGTTTTCTTGAATGTTAGAATTATTGGGTTCTTAGTTGTTAGAATGATCCAAATTAGATTAGTATGTTAATATTCAGTTTGTTGCATGAATTCTAGAACCCTAGCTATGTATTTCTCTAGTTCTTGAATTACACATGTTGGGTAAGATATTTCAGTTATTCAGTTATACATGCCTCAGTTATTAATGCATCAATATCAGTTAAATTGTTGCATACTCAGTTTGCATGTTCAGTTCGAGCTATCCAGTAACTTCCAAAAATTCAGTCATAATGTGTTAATTAATTAATCCATTGGGAGTAGCATAATATCGAGTTGGACTAGGGTTCAGCATACCCAAATAGTCCCAGAACTACTAGCCACGTAGGTTGTAAGTCCCCTCTGTGAGCATTATTTCAGTGATCACGCCAGTATGCCTCTATACCTCTTGCAGGGTATATTGGGTCCTCTCGATGTGGCGTATACATCGGACTCCACATTTAGCTCATGTGGTTTTACTATCGGTTATTAGTAGATCCCACAGTTCAGTCAGATTCCATTGCATTGACCATATTTACATTTCATTCAGTATTCAGTCAGTATCCAGTTAGTTCAGATTCAGTGTCTCATCTTATGCAAATTATACTTGCTTTATTGCTTGTTCAGTTATATGTCTTATAACTCTTTACTCTATCCTGCATACTCAGTACCTTTCAAGTACTGACGCATACGTGCGCTACATTTTCTCGTGATGTAGGTTCGCGTTCTCAGCATCCAGATCACGCCTAGATCGGTTCCCGATCTCCAGTTCAGCAGAATCACTGGTGATTCCTTATTCTCCGAGGACAATAGTCATGAGTTTCTTTTCAGTATTTTTAGTCCTTTCGTTTCAATTTTGCTAGACTTAGTTGGGATATGTCCCAACATTTCGAGTCAGTTTAGAGGCTATTTTCAGACATAGTTAGATTTAGCTTAGAATTGAGTTAATATCTTCTTTGTATTGAACTCAACAATTTTCATATATCTCAGTTATAGTATATGGGTATTCCCCATTTTTTCTGATTTACTTTATGATTAGCTTCCGCATCAGTCATTGTTATTCTTAGTATGCTCATGTCATGCCAGCAGGGTTAGCTTGGGGTCACTTGTGATCCTAAGTCCCATGTCCGCGTCCAGGGGGTAGCCTTAGGGCGTGACAACTTATGAGTAGTAACTTGGAAATTTCTAGCCTAGGCCTGACTTGGATGAAATCTGAGTCAGGTGGGGTCTAGGGAAATCTGGTAATGAATGGAAGATCCAATTGTGAATTTGATCACAAGAGTGTATAGATAAGACGTTAAGGAACCTGTATGACTTTACGGAATAAAATTGGGGCAAGTAGAACTCCTAAAACTGATCTTGGCGTGAAAGGGTAGTTTTAGAACGTCCCGGTTTTAAGGTGTGTTGTGAAATAGGAGCTTGGAACTCAAATTTCGAGTTTTTGTCTCCATGCAAGCCGCAGGGGTGGGATTAATGCTGCCAGGGTGAGGCCGCTGGGGCGGGATAGGGTCCGCCGTGGCGGGCCAGTCGCGAATTAAGACGGATAAAAAGTCCAATTTTGTTATTTTCTGCAAAACTTCGTTCTTAAGAGCTAAGGGATGACCCAGGTGATTCTTGACAGTTTTCCATGATTTCTAGCGCTAAAGGTAAAGAAATTACTCCTCTAATCCATATTTCAATTCCTAGAATTTAAAATTTTTGGTAATTATCATTGGGGAGGATTTTGGCCTGAATTTCATAGTGGGAAAAGCCCTAGTTGAGTACTAGGGTCTTGGGTTTGGCCTTGGATTGATAGTTTGATCATTATCCGGGTAAATTAGGTCTTATTTATTGATCCTTGCGTTAATTACTTATTTATAGACCAAGAACAAGTTGAAAGACTTCAAAAAGGGAAGGCTCAAGTGTCTTAGGAGTATTCAGGCTTGGTTTCAAGGTGGATGATGGTTTGATTTCCTGTTGTGTGATATATGCCAGTTAATTGCTTTATTGTATGTCTGCATGTATGTGAATAGGGAAATGTGAATCAAATATAATGAAATGATTATGTGTGAACAATGCATGCCATGAACCTGTTACTTGATTGTATGACTATGAGTATTGTTCATTATTGGTGTGATTGTGGTTGTGCTGACTGGATCAGGTGTCACGTTCCAACATATATATCTTATCGGGTGTCACATTTTGACACATATATTGGACCAGGTGTCACGTCCCGACACATGTATACTGGATCGGGTGTCACGTTTCGACACACTAACAATTTGGGTTTGGGTTCCATGAGAGGACCACTTTTGATTATTACGTTCATGTTTTACTGTATTGATATTGGGTAATTGTATGTTGATCCTAAAATGATAACTGAACTGTGTATTCTGTATATGTGTGCTTACTATGTTGTAATTGCTTGTATATATTGTGCTTACGGGAGTAGCCGCGTGATTCTACCAGTACATCGTGGTTTCGTGTACTGATAATGCACTTTCTCTTTCTTTGCTAAGTACAAGGCATTTTTTAGGCGGCGACTGACAGACCTTAGTTAGGAGATTATTGATCGCGACTGGATTCAAGGGTGAGCCGGTTCTTTCAGGCTACCATGGATCCTTCACTTTTTTAGTTCTTTCTTTTCGGACTTAAACTACATGTTTAGACTTTTACTTATGTTTAGTTTTCGGAGTGGCACCCATTTTTCTTAGACATGTTGATTGGTAGAGTTTTGGTACAATGACTTTCAATTGTAGGGGTTGAATTTTTGCAATAGTTGTTTTGTTAAACCCTTAGAGTTTATGGAAACTCCGTATTTTATATAGCCATTTAAACTTATTTTTGTATCTTTAAATGCTTAGTTTTCTGTTCATTGCTTAGTTGGGCTGTAGTAATGGTTTTACCACCGGAGGGTTTGTGTGGGTGCCAATCGCGACGGTCTGGGTAGTGACAAAGTTGGTATTAGATCCCTAGGTTCGATGATCTCATTGTACCAAAATGAGTCTAGTAGAGTCTTACGAAACGGTACGGAGACGTCTGTATTTTTCTTCAAGAGGCTATCGGGCTTTAGGAAATCTCTCTGTTTTCTTCTCCATTCGTGCTATGACTTGATTCCAATTCGTATCTGGCGATCCAAATTGGTATCTAATCTCCTTCACTCTTCTGTCTGCATATGGTTAACGCGCAATGCAACGGCGTCAGGCTCGTAGACCCCATCAATGATTCAGTAGAGGAGTCCACAGCCAGAGGCTATAGTCGAGGCAGGGGTAGGGGAAGATGAAGGGGGAGAGGCCGAAAATGTTCCTAGGGAAGAGGGCCCTCTTGCACCCCAAGAAAATTTAAAAGAGAATGTGGAAATCGAAGACGATAAGGATGTTGGACCAAAGGAGGATGCACAGGTTGGGAATACCGGCATTCCTCCCTTAGACCCAGTGTTAACTCAGTAGATCATGGGCTTTTTGAAGGAGTTGGTCAGCCCCGGAGTCCTTCCCACAATGCAAGCGGCTCAACCACCCAGTGTTAGCTCAGCAGATCATGACCTTTTTGAAGGGGTTGGTCGGCCCCGGAATCCTTCCCTCAGCGCAAGCGGTTCAACCACCGGCTAACCGTCCCATTGCTGCTAATGTTCCCAAGGTGGATGGAGCACCAAGCACTGATGTCTTCTTCCATCCCCTATTGGGTCCTGTGATGACTAGTACTGAGCACGAGATGTTGACTAAGTTTCTAAAATTGAAGTCGCCTGTGTTCCATGGTTCGGAGAGTAAGGATGCCTATAAGTTCATTTTGGATTGCTATGAGAGGCTTCACAAGTTAGGAATTATACACCATCATGGAGTAGAGTTCGTGACCTTTCAACTTCAAAGTGAGGCTAAGCAGTGGTGGAGGGCCTATGTGGAATGCAGATCGCCAGTCTTTCCCCCACTCACTTGGACGCAGTTCCATGCTCTATTCCTGGAGAAGTATATACCCCGGACATTGATGAATCGCAAGAAGGATAAGTTTATGGCTTTGGAGAAGGGTGGTATGACTGTAGTTGCCTATGAGACAGAGTTCCATGCCTTGTACAGATAAGCTACCCAGTTGGTAACTTCAGAGGAGGAGAGGATTCATCTATTTGTCAAAGGATTCAATCCTGAGTTACAAGTATTGTCTGTTCACATGACCTCTGCAGGTAAAAGTTTTAATGAGGTGACAGACTTTGTGAAGAAAGTGGAAGGAGTTCGACGTAATAGGCAGGCCAAGGCTTTGGCTAAAATACCCAAGAGCACAGATTACTTTCATGGTTCCTACTCCAGAGGTTCAGATAGGCCGACACTTGCAGCCCGGCCAATTCAGTTTGCCATGCCCGCTTCGACAGTTGGTTACTCGGGAACTCCACAACATAATTCCATTCGGGATAGTCAGGGATTCGGACCTGCGTCGGGAAGCAGGTTGTCTTTTGCCCGCAGTTGTTACAAGTGCAGAACTTGGGCACATGAGGAGAGATTGTACCCATCCGCGTATGTCTGACCCCGTGCAGCAGCAGACCAAAGCAGTGGTACCAGTGGGCAGCGATAGTAATGGTGAGGACATCCACAAGGTGGGCAAGGAGAAAACCAGCGAGGTCGTGGAGGCCAGGGAAATGGTAATGCAGGTAGAGGAGCAGTGCAGCCAGGCAAGGAGGTTGCCCATCCTGATGATAGCTCTCAGTGTTATGCCTTTACGGTTTGCCCGAGGCTGAGGTGTCTGATGCAGCGATCATAGGTACTATTCTTGTCTGTGACCGGATGACTACTATTTTTTTTATCCGAGTTCTACTTATTCATAAGTGTCACTTCAGTTTGCCTTGGGATTTGATGCGGTTTGTGATGTACTTGATGCCCACATCCATGTTTATACCCCAGTTGGAGAGTCTGTCATAGTCACCCATATGTATTGTGCTTGTCCTATTTTGTTTATGGGTTTTCAGACTTGGGTTGACTTGGTTATTCTAGATATGACTGACTTTGATATAATCTAAGTCATGACTTGGTTGTCCCCCTATTATGCTTTGCTTACTTGTAATGCTAAGTCTGTGACTCTAGAGATCCCGGGTGGGGAAAAGTTAGAATAGGAAGAGGTGTACAAGTCTAAGCCAGCTAAGGTCATATCTTTCGTTCGGGCTATAAAACTGGGGGGGCAGGGGTGTTTGGCATATTTGGCTCATATTCGGGATGTTGAGGCTAAGTCTCCCTCTATTGAATCTATTCCTATAGTGTCTGAATTCAAGGAAGTGTTTCCTATAGATTTGTCTGGTATGCCTCCAGATAGGGATATAGATTTCTCCATTAACTTGGAATCGGGCTGTCACTCCCCGAGCCTACACCCTGGACGTGGCTGGCACTCGAGAACCATTGTTGGCCCCAGGCGAACCCTTGGCCTGGCTTACTTACACAGCGGAAGACTTAAACACAAGAAATAGACTAACAAGGAACTTGTGAAATAACTTAGAATGTCTTTAAATAAACATTCAAACTTAGCCAAAATGGCAACCTCAAGTCTCAAAAACATAAGCCAATAATAAAGTAGTGACAAATGAATTTAACTAACTAACTTTCTGTCTATGAAGCCTCTAAACAACTGAGATGGATGTCGGGACAGGCCCACGACAACCTAATAAACTAATAATAAAACTGAAAGCAATAAAAGGGACCCTCTGAAAGAAAGGAGGCTCACCATAAGATTCTGAGTGCTCAAATTGGATCAACGAGGCGCTGGATGCTGATCCTGGTTACGTGCGTCTGCATCATAATAAGATGTAGGCCAACTGGCATCAGTACATTGAATGTATGAGTATGCGAGTTGGAATGTTAAACACAACTTAAGCTGAAAGAATCTGAAAGGAACACTTACCTTGGCTTTACTCAACTCCTGAATAACTTAACTCAATATAAAGAAATAAAGCATATGCAATATATAGAAAGCTTG
This sequence comes from Solanum paucissectum, assembly GCA_029582445.1. Classification (NCBI taxonomy): domain Eukaryota; kingdom Viridiplantae; phylum Streptophyta; class Magnoliopsida; order Solanales; family Solanaceae; genus Solanum; species Solanum paucissectum. The sequence continues at coordinate 13,634 of JAJONZ010003889.1, read as the reverse complement.
CCAAAACAGTGGAAACAACTCAGTTCGTTAAAGAAAATGCAATAACAAACTCAACTTTACTCATATAATAAAGTAATATAGTTTTTGTGGGAGATTCTCTAACCGACAACCACCACTATGAGCCTAAGTGGTGATATAGCGTCTTGCACACGCTTCCAGAACTGTCCTATACTTTGTTGTCGTATAGAACTACTTAACTTAGTAGATCCACTAGCTTATGCTAAAAGAATCTTAAGGAGTCATCTAAAAAGTATGATCATTTACTACCCACGATGGCTACATGGTTTATGGAGACGTGAGTTATCTGAACTCAAGCTCGTCCCCATATTGGTGCTCAATACTACTCCCAAAATATACTTTAGCTCATATGTTTGTAAAAACATAACTCTTTCTTTGGTTTGAGATAATTACTCAAAAGCTTAGCTTAAAAGCTCTCTTGGAAATCTCAGTTTCCTTTCTTGCTCAAATGTGAAAACATTTTAACTCTTGGGAATACTTAGTTCCCATATAATCTTTGAAGAATGAACTTCAATCTTACTCTTTATTGAAAACTTAGTTCAAAGGCTCTTTTGGAAATCTCAGTTTCCTTTCTTATTTAAATGTGAAAACATTTACTCTTTGGGAATATACAATCCCGATATACTCTTTTGAAGAAATGCACTTCAAACTTTACTCTTTACTCAACTCAAAACTCAAGTCTTAAAACAAAATTAAAACATTTGTAAAAGACTTTTGGAAAACTTTATGAACTTCTCTTAACTTGACTCTTGACTTGACTTTTAACTTCTCTTGACTTGACTCTTAACTTCTAAACTTGACTCTTAACTTTCCTAGAATTGAATTATGGATTCAAGGATCGTGATTTGTGATAGGAAAGATCTCATGATGTTTAGGAATGATTTTTGATAGCTAAACACGAGAAATGATCAAGAAATCACTGCCTGGAAACTAGTCCACGACGCGGAGGTGAATTTAAATTTTGGTCGCGAAAATACTTTTTGAGGCAGAACGGTCTGTGACCGCTCTGTGACGCGAAGAGACTTTTTGTGAAATTTTGGGACAGGTCCGCGACACTGCCTCACTACCCAGATTCGCCTCAAAAAAGTATTTTTGTGACCAAAATTTAAATACAGCTCCGCGACGCGAGGAGACTTTTTGTGAAATTTTGGGATAGGTCCGCGACGCGGCCCCACTACCCAGATTCGCCCGACTTTTCCTTCTTTCATTTTCCAGTCCCAATTCACCTAAACTCGACTATTCTTCTCAACTTCTCTTTAGATTCAGATACCCAGCATATGTACCCATGAACCTAACTCAAAACAACTCTAAAACTCGACGTAAAGATCTCAGAAACTTCTCAATTCAGCCCAATTCAAGAACGGAAAACATATTCAAGAACACCATTCAAGATTCATAAACTTTCAACTTTCTAGAATGAACTTCGCTGAAATAACTATGCTTGGCGCGTGGGTGAACAAACTCAATGCTATGAAAGACTCACATACCTCATAGGGATCAACCCTTGTCGAAATCCACAAGCTAAACCTTCAAGAACGACGAACTTTGCTCTTTCTCCTCTTGCATTCTTTCTCCAAAAACCCTAGCATAAATCTCCAATTGCCTATACTGAACCAATTCAGTTTTGACCCTTAATTAATTCACCAAAAACGAATTAAAATAATAGGGTATGGAAAAGACCAAAACACCCTTAAAAAATACAGATTGGACATTTTCTTATTTGAACAACCCAACTTCCAAAGGGCATATCTCACTCATACGAACTCAGAATCACGCAAACTTAGTGGCGTCGGAAATATTATTGCAAGAGCTTTCCAACCATACCTGAAAGTAAACCTAACTCATCCTGAGCTAGGATTATGTCCGTTTGAAGTTGACCAAAAAACTCAAACTTAACTTAACCAATATTTTCTAGATTTTTATTATTTCCAAAAAAATCACTTTCTAATTATAGCTCTTTCTAGTTCTTTCAATTTGCGAGATGTTACAATATCTCCCCCTTGGGAACATTCATCCTCGAATGATATTACTCTTAGTAGGCAAAGGGCGTAACATCAAACATGCAGTTCAAACACCCAACAAGCATAATGCAATTACAACATGCCAACTTATAAATAAAATGCAAAGAAAAGGATTAGTACCTTAATTTGCAACTTCTCCGGATTCGAAGAGATTTGGGTATCTCTTCTTCATATCCTCCTCAGCTTCCCAAGTAGCTTCCTCAACTTGCGAACTTGACGATCTTAGAATCTGAACCGGAATCTCTTCATAAGATAAGTTATCCTTGATACCAATATCTTCAGTTGGTATTATAAGTGAAGGATCTCACATGCACTTCTTCAACATGGAGATATGAAATACCGGATGAACCGTTGCTATCTCTTGTGGTAGCTCCAACTAATAAGCTACATTACCAACCCTTTTGGATATCCGGTAAGGACCAATATACCGGGGACTAAGTTTCTCTTTCTTACCAAATCTCATAACACCTTTCATGGGTGAAACTTTCAAGTAACCCAATCCTCTACTTCGAACTCTAACTCTTTTCTCCTAACATCAATGTAGGATTTCTGACGACTCTGCGCTGTTTTCAACCTTTCTTGAATCACTTTCACTTTCTCCATAGCTTGATGAACTAAGTCTGGTCCTATCAACCCAGCTTCACCAACTTCACACCATCCAATAGGAGATCTACATCTTCTCCCATAAAGAGCTTCGTAAGGAGCCATCTGGATGCTAGAATGGTAACTATTGTTGAAAGCAACTCAATGAGAGGTAGGTGATCATCCCAATTACCCTTGAAATCAATCATACAATCCACCTTGATACCTTAAAACACTATCTCCTCCCTATTCAAAAGCCATCACTTTTTGCTTATGAACACTTACCTTTAATTCAAGCAATAAAGGATCTTGGTCTTGCTTATCTTTTACTTCTGACACTAATGATGATTCAGACCCAATTTAACAGCACTACTCCTCCTTCTATGGAATCCATTAGTCAAACTCCTAACCTTGCAAGTCTATGCACCTTTTTTGCTAACTCTTTCTTATCTTCCTCAAAATGGGTGGTACTACTCATAGATAATCTACTCAAGGCATCAGCAACAACATTAGCCTTACCTGGGTGATAAAGAATACTCATGTCATAATCTTTAAGTAATTCTAACCATCTTCTATGTCTGAGATTAAGTTCTTTATGACTAAACACATACTGGAAGACTCTTGTGATCAGTGAATACATCAACATGAACACCATACAAGTAATGACGCCATATCTTCAAAGCAAATACTACAGCAGCCACTCTAAGTCATGGGTTGGGTAATTCTTCTCATGAACCTTCAACTGTCTGGAGGCATAAGTTATAACTTTGTCATTCTGCATTAGTACACAACCCAAACCAACTCTAGACGCATCATAATATACAACAAAGCCTTGCATACCTTCTCGTAAGGTCAACACTGGGCAGTAGTCAACCTCTTTTTCAATTCCTGAAAGCTTTTCTCATAAGTTTCAGACCATTGAAACTTTACTATTTTCTGAGTCAACTTGCTCAAAGGAGATGAAATAGATGAAAATCCCTCGACGACTCTTCTATAGTATCCAGCCAACCCCAAGAAACTCCTAATATCAGTTGGGGATGTGGGTCTAGGCCAATTCTGCACTGTCTCTATTTTCTGAGTATCAATTTTAACTCCATCTCCAGACACAATGTGGCCTATGAATGCCACAAACTCAAGCCAAAACTCACACTTAGAGAACTTGGCATATAACTCCTTATCTTTAAAAGTTTAGAGAACTATTCTGAGATGGCTAGCATGATTTTCTTCATTCCTTGAATAGGTTAGTATGTCATCAACAAAGACGATAACAAACATATCTAAACAAGGTTTGAATACTCTATTTATAAGGTCCATGAACGCTGCTGGTGCATCAGTTAAACCGAACGACATGACCAGAAACTCATAATGACCATAAAGGGTCCTGAATGCTGTCTTGGGAATATCACATTCCCTTACTCTTAACAGATGGTAGCCAGATCCGAGGTTTATTTTCGAAAAACAAGAAGTACCCTAAAGCTGATCGAAAAGATCATCAATTCTCAGAAGAGAATACTTGTTCTTGATGGTAACCTTTTTCAACTAACGGTAATCTATACACATCCTAAGGGAACTATGTTTCTTTCTCACAAATAAGACCGGAGCGCCCCAAGGAGAGACACTTGGGTGAATAAAACCTTTCTCTAAAAGATCTTTCAACTGATTTTTTAACTCTTTCAACTCTGCTGGTGTCATTCTATATGGCGGAATAGAGATAGGATGTGTATTTAGAAGAATGTCTATCCCGATGTCTATTTCTCTCTCAGGAGGGACTCCGGGAAGATCATCTAGAAAGACTTCTGGAAACTCTTTTACTACTGAAACTGACTGAATAGGAGGTATCTCAACACTAGAGTCATTAACTCGGACTAAGTGATAGACACATCCTTTGGAAACTAACTTTTTCGCCTTAAGGTACGAAATGAAACGATCCTTAGGCACTGTTGAACTGCTCTTCAACTCTATAACTGGTTCACTGGAAACTGGAACTTGACTACTCGAGTTATATAATCTATTGATGCATAACAGGCATGAAGTCAATCCATACCTATAATGACATCAAAATCTACCATGTCTAACTCAACTAAATCAGCCATGGTATTCTTGTGATTGACGGAAACCGAACAATCACGATAGACTCTTTCTGCTAGAATAGACTCACCATCAGGTGTAGAAACACTGAAAGCTCAAGAAGTTGCTCTTGAAGAATATCAAAACTGCAGACTTGGATCATACCACCGACAGCATCTGGTGAATCCTCTTGCTCTCGGCGACTAGTGATAGCATAAAGACGGTTTCCTTTTCCATCTGCCCTTGAAGTAGCTCATATAGATGCAGCCCTACCTAGTGGAGAAACTGAAGAAGACTTAGCTCTCTTGCCCCCATTACCATTACTTTGTCTGCTCTTAGGACACTCTCTCATAAAATGACCATTCTGGCCACACTTGAAGCAACTAGTGGAGCCATCACGACACACCCCTAAGTGGCTCATACCACACTTAGCACATGCAGGAGTCTTAGTACCCCCTTGTACCTTACTCCCTTACGAATGCACAAGTTTAGCTCTGAAGTTCTGAGAATTCTGACTATTGTAGTCACATTTGTTCCTTGGTGCAAGTGCACTAGCATATGATGAAGCAAGTCATTTCTGCTTATGTTGGAAAGAACACCGGTTCACATTACTCTTTTGATTCCCAGAATCATTCCCTGATGTCTTAACTCTCTTGTTCTTAAACTCCTATCTATCCCTCAACTTGTCCTCATTAACTTGTGCACATGCATCATCAGCCTTACTATGCCCATGTCACCTATTAGTATGACTGCCTTACTTTCCTTACTTGACAGATGAGTCAACCCAACAACGAATAAATTCCTCATGCTCCTCATGTCGGCAACCATCTATTTACTTATCTTAGTTCACGAGGAAAGAAACACCCCATGAAAGCACTTTCAAAATAGTCGAACTCACAAATGGTTACGCGCAAGCACGAGCTAGAAATAATCTTTTTAGAGATAAAACTATAACGCACGAAATGAGTATGAAAGAAGTGAAAGAATTTCCTAAATGTTGCAGCCTCCAAGTTATAGATGTGGTGTGCTTCACACCGATAACTAGGACTCTACAGACACAGCTTCATAGACTCCCTAGGACTCTTGAACTTTGTGCTCTGATACCAAGTTTGTCATACCCCGAGCCTACACCCTAGACGTGGCTGGCACTCGAAAACCATTGTTAGCCCCAAACGAAACCTTGGCCTGGCTTACTTACTCAGCGGAAGACATAAACACAAGAAATAGACTAACAAGGAACTTGTGAAATAACTTAGAATATCTTTAAATAAACATTCAAACTTAGCCAAAATGGCAACCTCAAGTCTCAAAAACATAAGCCAATAATAAAGTAGTGACAAATGAATTTAACTAACTGAATGTCTGTCTATAAAGCCTCTAAACAACTGAGATGAATGTCGGGACAGGCCCACAACATCCTAATAAACTAATAATAAAACTGAAAGCAATAAAAGGGACCCTCGGGAAGCAAGGAGGCTCACCACAAGACTCTGAGTGCTCAAACTGGATCAACGAGGCGCTGGATGATGATCCTGGTTACCTGCGTCTGCATCATAATAAGATGCAGGCCAACTGGCATCAGTACATTGAATGTACGAGTATGCGAGTTGGAATGCTAAACACAACTTAAGCTTGAAAGAATCTGAAAGGAAACCTTACCTTGGTTTTACTCAACTCCTGAATAACTTAACTCAATATAAAGCAATAAAGCATATGCAATATAAAGAAAGCTTGCAAAAATAGTGGAAACAAATCAGTTCGTTAAACAAAATGCAATAACAAACTCAACTTTACTCATTTAATAAAGTAATATAGTTTTTGTGGGAGATTCTCTAACTGAAAACCACCACTATGAGCCTAAGTGGTGATACAGCGTCTTGCCCACGCTGCCAGAACTGTCCTATACTTTGCCGTCATATAGAACTACTTAACTTAGTGGATCCACTAGCTTATGCTAAAAGCATCTTAAGGAGTCATCTAAAAAGTATGATCCTTTACTACCCATGATGGCTACACGGTTTATGGAGAGGTGAGTTATCTAAACTCAAGCTCATCCCCATATCGGTGCTCAATACTACTCCCAAAATATACTTTAGCTCATACATTTGTAAACACAAAACTATTTCTTTGGTTTGAGATATTTACTCAAAAACTTAGCTTAAAAGCTCTCTTGGAAATCTCAGTTTTCTTTCTTGCTCAAATGTGAAAATATTTTAACTCTTGAGAATACTTTGTTCCCGTTGTTATGCCGTAATTTTACTATCTTTAGAAAAATCACTTTTTTGAAATGTTCTAAGTATAAAACAATTCGAGAAAAATACTTAGAAAAGAGTCGCCACTTAATTTTTAAAATAAATTAAGAAAACTTATAATTTTCAAAGATTTGAACAGAAAAAATCATTTGAAAATACCAAAGGGGGTTCGGAGTTCAATTTACACTTCGAGAAGGGTTTAAGCATTCGAAGTGCCCGCTAACATGCGGTTGACCTGCGACTTGACTAAAACATATTTGACTATTTTTAGGAAGATAATGATGTAACACAAAAAATGATAACTTACAATATTTGATTAACTTTGAGGAAATAATTAAGTAAATGACGCATTTTTATATTATTTTATTTTTTGGAGAAAGGGATCCAAAATGGAACATTTGAATTAAATGCAAGTGATTAAAATTTTAACAAAACTAGATTAATTAAAATTTATTTGACTCATAATAATTTGAACTAATTTAGTCGATAAACCAAGAAATCATTTTAAACTAATTAAAGACAAATAAAAGATTTAACTAAAAACATATTTAAATATGTAAAAAAAAAAGATACAAGAGTTGATAAAATTGAAATTTTATTAAAATCTAGCATAAAGAACATAGTTCATCTTTTGGGGATTTAATTAAGTTAACTAACAATTTTAAAGTTAGAGTTAAATAAGATTAGTCAAAACATAATCAAACGATTAGAAGAGTAAAAAGAGATAATGAAATTGGGCCCCTTCTTGGGCCAATTTCGCTGCAAATTTTTGGGTTTTAACCCAATCCCGTTTTTGTATACATCGGTTGTATATCAGTGTATATCGGTATGTATATCAGCTCTTTCCATGTATCTCCTGCTTCCGAACACCTGTATTTTACCTCATCTCTGTATTTTCGCATTTTTGACCTGTAATTCGCTGTATAATGAGTGTATGCTGCTGTATACAATATGTATACAGCACGTTTCTTGGGCTTTTTAATTAATTTCCAGCAACATGTTGGGTCTCTGGGCTCTGTAACAGCTTCCGAATATATGGGGAAGCTGACTCGAGAAATAAAAAAAAACGTTGGGTTTCAACCCCAACTCAAAATACAAGGCAAAGAGGAGTCCGAAGAACTCGATCCGAGAGATTTATGCAAAGAAAACAAGATGAAATAATTAGAACGGAGAAATGGATCATAACAACTCAACATAATAACAAAAGAAAAAAGAAAATGAAATAAAATGTAAGCACATGACGGCAAAGCACAAATCCTAAATTCACAAATGTAAACAATCACTGTAACTTGATTTTTGTTATTATTATTTACTTCCTTCTCTCTTTTTATTTTAAAAAAAAATAAGATAAAAATCTGGGCATAATTAATTGGAAATTAATTGAAGTGCCAACAAAACCAATCCAAACAAAAATATATGGTCAGGATTACCAAGAATCTACTAGTGCAATTTTATGGTTGTAGAAGATAATAACTCGGGTAAGGAACAATTTCATCAAGACACCTTCACTATATCACTTACCAAATTTTCAACAACAAACAATCATTAAACTTTCCTAAGGCTACAGAGGTGTAATAAACATCATACCTAAGGCTACATAAATTTGATAAATACTCACTAAACTTTCCTAGGCAACATGAGCAGCATATGCGCCTGAAACTTACAGCATCGCCATGAGAACAATACTAGTGCAAGCCATGGATAAGTATATGTAATGGTATGTGATGCCGAAAATTAATTTGGGCCACTACAATTTTTACATCTCCAAGAAAATCCAAAAGTAATGCATATTCAACGAGTCATGGCTACCAAATATAATCTATACGTCAAACCAACTTCTACAAAGCGTACATTGAGACTCAAACATATATCAATATTTTTGAACTCTAAGAAACAGGAAAAGGCAGGCAACAATAACCTTCATGTATACAAACTTTACTTAACTAAAGATTCATTGGATTCCAAAATCGAAGAGGCATATTTCAAACAACCTAAAATGAAAACGAAATAAACTCAACCGACGAATCAACGAAGAGAAGAGAAAAGAGAAAACAATAAACCAATAAACCTATATTTATTTAAACTTGTCGAGATACAAAACGAAAATCAGCCCCACAAATGAAAATAAACCTCCTCTTAGACTAAATTTAGGACTTCAAACTAAACCACAATCATAAACAACAAGATGAGATCATGTAATGAGGTAAAAGTACACTAACCGGAAGAACTCATCCTCACCTTAAATGGGATAGGCCCATCTTTGAACAAAAACAGAAAAAAAATCATTTTGAATAAATGGATCATCTACATACTGATTTATGATCAACAGTTAAGAAAAATTAACATATAAACAGCTCATACAGTTGAGAATCAAATAACAGAGCATCAAGAACGAAAGGTGTTCGAATCGAAATTGATATTACATTTTAGGGGGCAGCAGAACTAGGACGACGAGCTTTGGACAGTAATTCTTCTACCACAAGATTCAAATACTAATAATAACAGGCCAAGAATTTCAAACCAGCTACGAACAGAAATTTCCTCGGAGCCTAGGATTAGAGAATCGCTTGAAATTTTTCAATTGTAAAACGACTATTGCTTCCAAACTAAACTCCAAGACCCTCTCCAATCACTGAGAGTAGGGGGTTATTTATAGGGAAAGATGGGAGATTTAGGGGTGAAATTCGTTTGAATTTGAATCTGCCCGTTTCTTTTTTAGGCAACAGTGAAGGGATTCAGAAAATCCCAGAAAAGGGGAAAAAGGGACGTGAGGGTGGTTGGACGCTGTAGGCGAGGGTTATGGGTTCGCAGATGGGTGACGAGATTTTCGGATTTGGTGGATTCTTCTAGGTTGTGTCTGGAGAAGAAGAACGGGGTGGGGTCGTATGGTATGGCTATTGTGCTGTATTTCTGGGCATACTGGAGCGGGAAAAAAGAAGAATAAGATGCGCATAGGGGTCGCGTGATGTTCTCGCTGGAAGAAGAAGTAGAAGAAAATGTATAAAGGTCTATCGGGTACTGGTTGCACGCGTTGGAGAAGAAGAACGATAGGGTCGGTCGGGTTGTTTTGGTGTTGTTGTACGTATGTTGTTGTGGGCTGGGCATTGTATAGTGGGCTGCTGCGATTTTTGAAATTGGCCCAAATTAGATTCAAGATTAGAGGCAAAAATAGGTTAGATTGGTAATAAAAGGTTTGGCCAAATCGATTGAAATTATAGCCAAATTAGATTTAAGAAGTTAACCGAATTGAGTTGATTGGCAAATTCGGCTAAAATTTAAATAGGATGAATCAATAATTAACTAACGAGCTTCTTACTCTTAGTAAAAATAAAATAATCAACTTAATTTTAAAAATAATAAAAATCAATATATATATATATATATGAACTATTAAATAACTAAATAATTAACCAAATATTTAAAATATAAAATCTTTTTGAGATAATTTTCAAATATTCATAAAATACATTAATTATATACATAATTACATAAAACATATATATCATTTAAAAATTATAAAAAAGTGGCGAAACTATTTAAACCATATTATTATTATTATTATTATTTTTATAAAACTAATTATTGTAAGTCGTTTGAAATTTAAGAAGCTCGATGATTAATTTATGTAGTGGAAAGTCAAAATTGGGTTGTCAACACCCGTATATTATTTGAAGAATGAACTTTACTCTTACTCTTTACTGAAAACTTAGTTCAAAGGCTCTTTTGGAAATCTCAGTTTCCTTTTTTGTTTAAATGTGAAAACGTTTACTCTTTGGGAATACATAGTCCCGACATACTCTTTTGAAGAAATGCACTTCAAACTTTACTCTTTACTCAAGTTTTAAAACAAAGTTAAAACATTTTTAAAAGACTTTTGGAAAACTTTATGAACTTCTCTTAACTTGACTCTTGACTTCTCTTGACTTGACTCTTAACTTCTAAACTTGACTCTTAACTTTCCTTGAATTGAATTATGGATTCAAGGATCGTGATTTGTGATAGGAAAGATCTCATGATGTTTAGGAATGATTTTAGATAGCTAAACACGAGAAATGATCAAGAAATCACTGCCTGGAAACTAGTCCGCGATGCGGAGGTGTATTTAAATTTTGGTCCCGAAAATACTTTTTGAGGCATAACGGTCCGTGACGCGAGGAGACTTTTTGTGAAATTTTGGGACATGTCCGCGACGCGGCCCCACTACCCAGATTCGCCCGACTTTTCCTTTTTCATTTTCCAGTCCCAGTTCACCTAAAATCGACTATTCTTCTCAATTTTTCTTTAGATTCAGATACCCAACATATGTACCCATGAACCTAACTCAAAACAACTCTAAAACTCGACGTAAAGATCTCAGAAACTTCTCAATTCAGCCCAATTCAAGAACGGAAAACAAATTAAAGAACACCATTCAAGATTCATCAACTTTCAACTTTCTAGAACGAACTTCGCTGAAATAAACATGTTTGGAGCGTGGGTGAACGAACCCAACGCTATGAAAGACTCAAATACCTCATAGGGATCAACCCTTGTCGAAATCCACAAGTTAAACCTTCAAGAACGACGAACTTTGCTCTTTCTCCTCTTTCCTCCTCTTGCATTCTTTCTCCAAAAACCCTATCCAATTGCCTAAACTGAACCAATTCAGTTTTGACCCTTAATTAATACACCAAAAATGAATTAAAATAATAGGGTATGGAAAAGACCAAAATACCCTTTAAAAATCCGGATTGGACATTTCCTTATTTGAATAGCCCAACTTCCAAAGGGCATATCTCACTCATACGAACTCAGAATCACACAAACTTGGTAGTGTTGGAAAGATTATTACAAGATATTTCCAACCATACCTAGAAGTACACCTAACTCATCCTGATCTAGGAGTTATGTCCATTCGAAGTTGACCAAAAAACTCAAACTTAACTTAACTTAACCAATTTTTTCCAGATTTTTATTATTTCCAAAAAAATCACTCTTTCTAGTTCTAGCTCTTTCTAATTCTTTTAATTTGCGAGATGTTACACGGGCACTCACCCCATATCCATTCCTTTTTATTGCATGGCTCTGGTATAATTAAGAGAGATTAAAGCTCAAATCCAGGAGCTTCTTGATAAAAGTTTCATTCGTCCTAGTGCTTCCCCGTGGGGTGCTCCCGTCTTCTTTGTTAAGAAGAAGGATGGTAGTATGAGGATGTGCATAGACTATCGGTAGTTGAATAGGGTCACCATTCAAAATAAGTATATGTTGCCTCGGATAGATGATCTCTTTGACCAGTTACAAGGTGCATCAATTTTCCCTAAGATTGACCTAAGGTCTGTTTACCATCAGTTAAAGATTAGGCATGAGGATGTACCCAAAACGACATTCAGGACCCGATATGGACACTATGAGTTCTTAGTAATGTCGTTTGGGTTGACCAATGCCCCCGCAGCCTTCGTGAGTTTGATGAACGGTGTGTTCAAACCATTCCAGGATTCTTTTGCTATCATCTTTATTGATGACATCTTGGTTTATTCAAAGAGTAAGGAAGAGCATGCCGACCATCTTCGTATATTTTTGGGTGTCCTTGGAATACAAAAGTTGTATGCAAAATTTTCCAAGTGTGAGTTCAAGTTGACTTAAGTTGCCTTTTTGGGGCATGTGGTTTCAAATGAAGGGGTAATGGTATACCCCCAAAAGATCGAAGCAGCCGAGAATTGAGTCCGGCTAGCTCTGTGACTAAAGTTAGGAGTTTTGTGGGGCTCGCGAGCTACTATCGTCGATTTGTGAAAAATATTGCTTCTATCACAACGCATTTGACAAGGTTGACTAAAAGGAGGTGCCTTTTGAGTGGACTGGAAAATGTGAAGAGAGCTTCCAGAAACTCAAGACTCTTCTGACCACAACAAATATTCTGACACTGCCGGTGGAAGGTAAAGATTTCATTATTTATCGTGATGCTTCACATTCGGGCTTGGGTGTTGTAATGATGCAGGAAAGAAATTTCATAGCTTATGCATCGCGACAGCTGAAGGTGCATGAGAGAAATTACCCGACACATGACTTGGAGTTGGCAGCGGTAGTGTTTGCTCTCAAGATCTAGCGGCATTACCTTCATGGTGTCAAGTGTGAGGTGTTTACTGATCATCATAGTCTACATCATGTATTCACTTAGAAGGACCTGAATTTGAGGCAGAGAATGTGGATAGAGTTACTCAAGGATTACGATGTTACCATCCAGTATCATTCGGGTAAGGCGAATATGGTGGCGGACGCACTAAGACGAAAGATGATAAGTATGGGTAGTTTATCTTGCTTGGGTGTGCCCAAGCGACCTTTGGCCAAGGAGATTCAGACTTTGGAGTCTAAGTTCATGCAGCTGGGTATCTCAGAGAAAGGTGGGGTGTTAGCTAGCATTGAGATTAGGTCCACTTTCATTGAGGAGATCAAAGCCAAGCAGTTTGAGGATGAGAGTTTGAATGAGCTCAGAAAGAAGACAATGTCTGGTAAGGCACAAGATGTGGTTCTTGATGCGGGAGGTGTGCTCAGTTTTAAGGAAAGAATTTGTGTTCCCCGAGTGGATGACTTGATTCAGAATATGTTGTCAAAATCCCATGGTTCGTAGTATTCCATTCATCCGGGTGTGACCAAGATGTACCGAGATTTGAAAGGGCTTTATTGGTGGCCTGGCATGAAGAAAGACATAGCGGAGTTT
>JAJONZ010003888.1:0-34197 GCA_029582445.1 Solanum paucissectum | reverse complement strand
AGAAAATAAATAATATATTTATTTGAAATAATGAGAATTTTTTACCCAAAATAACAATAAGGGCTTTTTTGGACCAAAGTATTGACGGAAAGGGCATTTTTGGACCAAACTACAAACGGAGGGCATTTTTGTTCCTTTCGCATAGTTTAAGGGCATTTTTGACCCTTTTCCCTTATTAAAATAAAGAATTTTCAAATTTTTCTCTCTCCTGTTTTTATTTTTGGTGTTTTTAGGTATTTTTCTTGAATTAGTATATTCCATCAATAATTTTGTGAAAGAGGCTTGAGTGACTCTCGCAGGCCAAAATATCCATTTGCCTCCCAATAATTTTAATTTCTGTCATTTAGGAAAAAAAATGAATAGTCATGTCTTGTTCGTTTAATTATAAATGGGTAAATTACATAAATCTCATACTTTGAAGGCAAAATTACAATTTATCCTTAAAGGTTTATAATTACAGAAATCCCTCAAAACGGATACAATAATATAAGCGATGATACATTAATCTGATGCGCGAGATACATTAATTGTTAAGTAAGATACATTACATTTTATACATGATACACTAATCTAATGTACATTTTATACATGATACACTAATGTGATGTACATTTTATACATGATACACTAATATGATGCGCGAGATACAATAATATAAGCGTTGATACATTAGCGCGAGATACAATAATATAAGCGCTGAAACATTAGCGTGAGATACAATAATATAAGCGCTAATACATTAATTTGATGCGCGAGATACATTAATCTGATGCGCAAAAAAAAGGGATTTTGGAAATTTATTAAACTTACAGGGAATAATGGTAATAAGTAAACTAAAAGGTGGGATTTCTCTAATTTTTCCTTTTTAAATTTATAGTCTTACATGTGTTATAATATTTTGATATAGTTATTAACAACTTTATTTGAGGTTAAAATATGAAATTATTTAAGTCATTTTCAATTTTAGAGAAATGTTCCTTTGAACTCAACGGGAAAAAAAGAAAGAGTATTGGTTGTCAAATATTCTTTTTTTTTTCCTTACACATAAAAATTATTTTAAATACGTTGTCCTTTTGTGTAATATTTTTCCTTTCTCTGTAAATTCTACAAATTTTTGTTATATTCATAGATTTTTTTTTGTATAGCCATAATTGAAAAACATAAAATCATGATTATTAATTAGGCAAGAATTTTAAGTTGACGCTGTGAAATACTACCCCCCACAAATCCAAAAATCCCACACAATAAATAGTACATGCATGCACAAAGCCAGGTTAAAATGGGAGTATTTAATACTCCCTCCGTCTCAAATTAAAATTAATTATCGTGTTTCTTTTCTACACATTATTTAAAAATTATTAATTTATTATTATCTTGTCTTTATTTATGTTTTTAAATATAATTTTTTTAGAATATGTATTATATTTATGTGTCATCATCTCATAATTTATAAATTATTTAAATAAATTGTCTTGAATTCCTAAAATAATAATCAATTAAAAATAATTATTATTAAAAATCACGACAGATAATTTAAAATATAAAAACGTTTCCAATGCAACATCATGACATATTGATTCATAGAAATTACTAATAATAATAATAATACATCTGCAATGCATTGATACCTTACAATTATTCCTTGATCTATCCATCTTTATCACACTGCAATATACCCAACGAAAAGAATAGTAATGACATTCATACTTTGACTTTTACACAATATTAGATACATCTAATTTTGCATATTCATATGCTCCATGAATTCTTAAATGAATTCACATGCCCCATAAAAAGAATAAATATTACATTAAAATGCTGTCTTGAACATTTATATATCCGTCTTGCAAAAATATTTAAGATAATGTTAAATGACCAGAAAATTTGGTCAGAATTTGATCTGAAATTTTAAAAAATTATAATATTTTTTTATTTAAAAATAAATTAATTATTTTTTCATTTTTTAATTAAAAGGTATTAAAGTTAAAAGGGTAAAAATGTTGAAAAAGATAAAATAACATAAGTAAAATACCATTCTGATCAAATTTTCTGGCCAAAAGGATTTTTCCAAATATTTATTCATATTTGATGTTTGAATTTGATATATGTATAGTCGATTTTTATTTTTTTTAGAGTTTGAACGTTGGTGTACACGTGGTAAGTTTGCAGAAATAACGGGATTTTATTATTTGTGAGAAAAGGGAGAAAAGAGAAGAGAATAGGTTGGAGTGTCAGAGGGGTAGTTAGGACTTTCGGCGACACCGGCGCTTCAGTCCCACATGCATATATCTGACGCTGCTCCCATTCTTATTCAACGCCCCTACTCATTTTTTCATATACGATTAGTATCTTTCAACTAACCTTTGGATTAAGATATCAACGACAATAACGTATTTAGTGTAATTTTATAGGTAAATACCTGATGAGATTATAGTGTATGCAAATTTTATCCCTATTTCATGGAGACATGGTTATAACTTTGCTGGTGAATTTTGCTTAATCCTCATGAAATCACTATATTTGAGACAATCTAGAAGGTTATTTGTGTTTTTACTTCTAGACTTCTCATACTATAAATTTAGAGGCGGAGCTAGGTGGGGGTTCGTAGGTTCGGATGAACCCAGTTTCTTTTCCGTAGATTATGTATTTATATTAGAAAATTAATTAAATATATATGTCTATTAATTTGTGAACCCCTAACAAAATTGATTGACGATTCTAAAAGAAATTTAGAACCCACAAACTCTTTATCTTGACTCTGCCTCTGAATCTACGATACTACATATGTTAGGGTGGTAATTGTGCTCGCTCCTTTACTCAAACCACGTTAAAGATAATAGCTCGTACCTTACTATTCAAAAGTGAGAGCTTAAAAGTCATATTATTGATAAGGAATAGCTATTGGCTGATCACACCCATCGTCCTCTCGATGCTTACACGAACCTATGTACTAAAAATATTCGTTGAATGAACGCAATAAAATAATATTACTAGATAAATAAGGTAAGCGAATGCATTCATAAAGAAATTATTATTTATGAAATAAAATGATCACTTTTCTTTTTATCTTTTGATTCATTTTGAGTGGAAAAGAAGATGCATGGTTGTGTGCATACAAAGATAGGCCCAAAAAGGCAAATACACTTGCGTTTAAAGGGACTACAAATACAAATAGAAAATTGATTGAGTAATTATGATATAGAGTAATGTTTTGAATAGGCAACACCAATATTCCCTCTCCGTGTCCAAATATTCCAAAGTATTGGACTTACCTTCTCATGTTGTCTATTGTCGAGCCCTTCTTCTTGGCCAAACCAAACATTATATTATAAAAATAGCAAAGAGAGTAATGCCATCCATATTCCTCGGCGTCAACCCACGTGACTTGTGGCCGTGACTCTCTCCGCTACCTTGACATCTTCCTTCCCTATTTTCACCTATTTTTTTAATTCTAGTTTAGCCTTTTTAAGAATATTATCTATGATCTCACACACTATTTTTTAACATTTCTTATTTTTTGGCACTAACCTCTCTGCCTCCACGAGGTAATGATAAGGTCTACGTACACTCTAGTATCCTCTTTAAATTCCACTTAATGATATTTTATTGAGTATATTGTTGTTGTTGCTATTTTTTGGATTGACATTTTGGTGTACAAAGCATTATGCATTCATGCAAGGTTTGAGAAAGGTCGTTAATTCAAGAACCGTGTAATTTAGACAACCTATTCCCGATGCAGATATCATTGGTTGATTATATGATCCGAACTTGTGAACTATAGGTCACACGATAATAGCGTATCATTGCTCCAAGCTAATAATTCAATGTTCATGTAGGATCATATGAAAGGTTGCGATCTAACATAAACAATCTACCTAGACGTTAAGCATCAATAATGAATTCCACAGCTTAAACCTATTGCGTATTAGTACACGATCAACTTTAATGTTGCTACCCTTCAATTTTTTTAAAATAAAAAATGTTTGGATTGAATGAAAAAATTGGATATATAACTATGACATGTTAATATTTTTGTAATTATTCTTTTAATGGAACTTGAGATGATTTGGTTGATCAAGTACGTCACCCAAAATAGATCCTGAAAAATCAATATATTTGAAAGTTTTTAGTCAATCAAATTCATATTTTTGGAAAATCTTTCGATATTTTCCAAGATTTTTCACATCCAAAAGCCTTGAAATTCAATTTCACTTAACTAATAAAATTTGAACAACTTTGATGATGATAAAGTTTTATTAAATCAAATTATATTATAATAATAATATGTGTACGTGGGGTGTGTGGGTGGGGGTAGGATAGGGGATGGGGTTATAAAAGGGCTGATTTGTTAAATAATAGAATAGAGAAAGCAGGGAGGGTCAGCGCCTGATGCGCTCTAGATTCTCCGGGAAATGAGAATTTTCAACCTTATTATATAACTCTATCTCTCTCCATTTATATTCTTCTTACCTCTTTTCTATCTGTCTTTTTCTCTCCCGATCCCCTCTCATGGATTACCCATTGCAAATATTATTTTATTATTACTACTTACTATAACAACAACTTATTTTACTTTTTGTTGGAGTTATTAATATTGTTAAATATCCTAATTAATAATATACTACCTCTGGTCAACATGTCTTGTTTAAAAAATTAAATTGCTTTAAGCTAATATTCCATATGTATTCTGTACTTTTGTCTCATCTCATCACACCTAACCCCTCTTTCTCTTGTTCTAATTCCCATTTTTATGTACTCCCTCCGTCCCATTTTATGTGAGTTAGTTTGACTTGATACGGAGTTTAAGAAAGAAAAAAAGACTTTTAAAACTTGTGGCCGGTCCAAAATAAATGATAGAAATTTGTGTGGCTGTAAATCATTTCATTAAGGGTAGAATAGACATTTTATAGTTAAATTGTTACTTTATATAGAAATGTGTCATTCTTTTTGGGACTGACTAAAAAGAAAAGTAAGTCACATGAATTGAAACCGAGGGAGTAATTAATAATTTGAAGTTGTGTACTGTAATTGTATATCTTTTTAAAATTATTATTATGGTCATTAATTCGAACGGTATAAGGCAAAAATTTGTCCATGTTTAAATAAAAATGATTTTAATTTGGACCACATGCAAATTTAAGATGAATTAAAATGTCATCCGATGAACGGTATTACTTAAAGTGAGAATATAGCAAAGTGACCTCCAAGAGATACAAAAGGGTTTTCAGATCTCTTAAGCATGTTCTTTGTTTCATAGACCTAAGTAAATAATAACATAATATGGAATTAATTAATCCCAAATGCATAAAAGGGAAAATAATTAATTAAATATATAGTCGATTTGTTAACGACATGGACGGTCAAGCATTAAGGACATGACTCATCACACATCAAGTACTAGCTTCATAGATACTCCATAATTCATACTATACTAATGAAGAACTAGCCATAAATTATTATTATTTTTATAATCATAGTTTTGGATCAGTTTGTACGCATCTCAACTAATTCTGGTACTAGGTAGTTCATGTCACCAAGATTAAGACATGTGGAAATATATTACTTCTACCGGAATTTGAATCTGATACTTTAGGATTCCCAATCCTTTTAACCACTTCATTGACTATTAAATCAATCCTGAACAAATAAACCAGCTATATTCTACATTTATACTCATCTTTTTGTCGTTAACAAGTTAAACTATAGTGCTACTTGAACACATCAACTTAAAATAATGAGAAGAATAATAGTTCTTCTATAGTTATTCGTAAAGGGGGTACGTTAGAATAATATTATATTACATATTGAGAGAGCTAGTACGTAGAGACATGTTTGCTTCGAAGTTTGAATAGAATCACCATATAATTTAATTATACTATATGTTATATTATTTCTTCCCAAATCCCCTTAAGAGTACAGAATAGAAGACAACAAAGAAAGAAAGGAATCAGCGGAATCAACGCCGTTTCGACTGACGTGTATCATGAGCCACGACATTGCCACCTTTAAAATATTTTCCATTAAAATATAAAGGAAAATTATATATATTTGTCCTTCGAATATCAATAAATTCTAATTTTAGTTAAACACATTTAACTAGGAGCGGAGCTAGAGGATTAGGTGCGTGTTTGCTGACTCAGTAACTTTAGTTCAAACTTTGTATTTGTATTGATAAATCAACTAGATAAGTTTATAACTCCTAATATCACTAATTTAGAATTCAAAACCCAAAAATTTATAGGCGAACTTACATAAATTCCACTAGTTTAGGAGCTAACTATTTAGATATACTCCAGTTTGCAATATTACGTATCTTACCAGATTTTTGTGCCTCCATATACGTCTAGATACATGTATCTCGGATACATGAGGTCAAATTTAGGTGTAATTTGTTCTAGATACATTGTATCTGCATGTATTTGAGATACATAGCAAATCTCGCTCGCCTCTCTCCCATCTCGCTCGCCGCACTCCCGTGTATCTAGTATACTAGATACATGTGAATCACTCCCGATACATACAAATATACATGTATTTAAGTGTAAGATACGTAAAAAACTTCTAATTAGTGGTAAAATACGTAATATTTTAAAAGTATAAGTAATAATAATAAATATGATAATGTAGTATGTCTAGTTATATCATTTTTCCTAATTTATATCATGGACCACGTTCTACGTGTAATTCAAATCAAAGGTCCATTTCATTTTTGTCTTTACATTTTTAGTGTACATGAGGCTACTAGTCTAAATTATTTGATTTGCAGTAGTATTATATTAATTTTGAATTTTGTGGAATGGTATGGGGAGTAGAAGAAGATGAGAAAGAAAAGACAGTCAAAAAGGGTACACAAACAAACATAAAAAAGGTTCAATAATTGAGAAGCTAAAAATAGGGTAGTTCATCGCTTTCAATAACAAACATTTTGATAGAAACATATATGCATTATTCTACCCCCACCCACCCACCCACCCACCCCTAATACTGCATGTGTACGTATTTTCAGCAGTTGTTCTCAACTACTCGACACTCTAGCTACATTTCATCTTTCGTGAGATGTGACAGATTCAAAATTTTAATTTGACGAATATTTAACTTTTAAAAATACCTTACACAATTAAATCATCAAAAGAATAGGGGAGACTAGTTATTCAAAAGATTTAAATAAAAAACTTGTTATTGGAATTATGTTGATTTTTATTTTTTGTAAAACAATTTATAGTTGTACAAATGTCTAAGATTTATTTTATACTACAACTCTTAGCTCTCCGATAGTCATTTTGCTTGGATTGGGTGTTGAATCACTATTTTTTGTCTAACAATGTTTGTTGATACTTCATTGTCTTGTTGACTATGAATCTAGTCTGTACATAATGAATTGCTTTGTTTTTGGTGTATCCTGATTTCGTCATTCTCACTTTGCTCGCTTGCTGGATAGACTGAGCTACATTGATAGAGCATATGATAATTGCTCGTTAGTAATCCTGTTCAAAGCCAATAGCGTGATTTAAAAATCTTCTTTTTTTTATAAAAAAAAAACTTTATGCCAAATAAATTGAAACAGAATAAATAATGCTTACGTTGTTGGTTCATGGAACCATATATACTAGTCAAGAGTATCTTAAACAGTCGTACTAGAAAATCTTATTTGTAAATTGTAATATTCATAAGAATAGGGCCTATTAATAGGGCCCTCCCTTTTTTTACATTTCAAGTAGGTACTGATTAAAATTGCAAGTACTTTATGATTTTACCTGTAGACCAGGGGAAAAAAAGGATATAATAAGTTTTGAACAGTTGGACCCCATTTTAATATTTGGAACGTACGTAGGTTTAGAAGATACGCAGATAAAAACTCGAGGTAAATTCGATTGATTTTAGTATTTCTCGACCCTCATAGTAAATCTTTTTTTACAATATCTGATTTTTTACGCGAATAATACAAGACAATTTCTTCTACAAAGAAATTGATCTTAAATTTAACTCAACTTCATTAGCTAATTTATGAGAAACAATACAAGACCGTGTTTAAAATTTCATATGACTGAAGTTCAGTTATTCTTACTTAAATGTAATGTACATATATATCAACTTAGAAATATTGCATTTAATGTCTAACCAAACAAGGGAGTAGATAGAAGTGAGACAATAAGTAGTGTATGTGTGTTTTATTTCCTAGAGAATACATTAAAATGGTTAAGTATGCAAGACAAATAATTTGACAATAATAGAAGAGCAATGATAACAATTATTTAATTCACAAAAGGTACCATCAAGATCAAGTTTGACTGTATCAAACTCTTTATTATTTTCTTTCAAATTATTATTACTGTATTTGAGAATTAAATGTTTGGCACTTTATGTAGGAAATGATTTTCTATTTTATCTTTTTCGGCGAATTGCTGGATGTTAATGTTTTGTCAGAATGCAATGTTGCATTATTCACTGAAATTATAGTACAATGTGATAAAAAAAATTAAAGATCAACCACATATTTTTTTATATTTTTTTTTCAAACAAAATTTCAAAATTATTTTCTTTGATGACAGATATAATAATGTTATTGAAATTAATTCAAAGATTTTATTGTCTGTGCCCTTTACGGATATCCACCGGCCCACTACAGCTAACCAATACAACCCAACAAAAGCTAGAAAGGCCTATAATCCAATGTGTCGGCCCATTTATCAAATTGCAGTTTAATTGATGGTGACTTTTTGTCATTTTTTTCCAAATTCGATGTCCGGTATCCAAATTGGAGCAGATTAATCTAGATTTGTGTCATGTTGGTCCTCATTCATGGGGAAACGCTTCATGCTAAATATTTTTCCATACTCATATCTCAAACCCGAAGATTTCTGATAAAGGAATGAGGAACCTCATATACTGCACCACATTCTTTGATGGTGCACAATTGTAGGCTTGTCACTAATAAGATTCCAAGCTGTGACACGAGTTAAATTGTAACTTTTTCCCTATAATAATGCTCTTTGAACACAATTTGTTTCGACGTTAAGTTAAGTTTATTTTCCTACTTTCCACAGTTGAGGTAAAAAAATTCAAAAGCAAAACAAAAATGTATTATTTACTCCGACTTTAACAAATATACAAAGAAAAAATAAAATGAGAAGTCTAAGATTGAATTTTGTTTTCAAATATAAAATGTGTCATTATAACAAATTAGTTGGTAAATAGTGTGTCATTTATATATTATAAGGCATAATAATATCATAAAGTATAATTAAAAACTAGAATGATTTAGGAACTTTTATACTCTATATAGTTGTCCATCAAAAATTATATAATTCGTGTATTCTTTTTCGGAGAAAATTATCTAAATACACATCTTATTTTACCATATTCTCTATAATTCCCTATCATTTGAAAAATTACAAAAATCCATACTCATTCCTATTCTCGGACATCACTCTTACGTGATGTATCGGGACAAGTGTGTCTTGTATCAAGAAGGTAATGTATTGAGACGAGATGTATCGGGACGTTGAGTGATGTATCGGGACATGTATATTGTCTTGTATCAACAAAGATAATGTATAGGAATGCGATGTATAAGATGTTGAGTGAAGTATTTGAAATCGAAACACAATGTATCGAGACGTTGGGTGATATATCCGAAATCCTTAAATTTTAATAGATTTTTGTAATTTGAAAAAGTAAGTGGCCCAATAACACGTAGAAATGCCCATCTCACCATATGCATATGATTTTCCCCATCCAATATTACTTCTATACTGATTTTTCTTCTTCTTCTAATTTTTATGTGCTATTATGCAATTGGATGAAATTGTAAGTTTGTTCAGCTATCTATATACTCCCTGGTTTCAATTTATTTGTCTGACTTGATATGGACTTTAAGAGAAAAAAAAATGAATTTCGTGATATTAAACATGTCAGTGAAAAGTTCAAACAAAAGAGCTGCCAGAAAAAGGAAAGAGACGTTCTTTTTTAAAAGGACTAAAAATGAGAGTAAGACAAACAAATTGAAACGGAGAAAGTATTTGATAATGTTAAGCTGGGATATAACTATCTAATTCCAGATTAGTCTAGAGTTGAATTGTTGAGTGTTAAACACATCTTTCTGTCAATACACTCTTATTTGTAAAGTAATTGGTTATGTTTAATTCTTATTTCTTTTTCTATTTATACAAAAAACATTTTTTGCTTATAAAGAGCTAAGCTCAAGGATTATGGCATTGTGGTGGGAAATTATTTTTTTGTCTCCCTTTTAATTATTTTTTTAGGTCCATTAGCAATACTAGATGCATTGAGAATGTATCAGGATATTACCATGTTTGGATTTTTGGTCTACTTGTCAAACCTGAGTTCTTAAATAGGATTTCTTTTGGAATGATGTTGGAGTGAGTTGTTCTAATATATTATTTTTGTATGATATTTTCTTTTTATGGCAATTTATTCTTCATGTTGTCAAAACATGTGTCACTTTTATATTCATTTATAACACTATTCTATACATGGAAGGGAGGAGTTATGACAATATCAAAACTTTGAACCTTGGTTTGGAATAATGCTCCGCACCTTGTAATTGTTATGGATTTTTGATATATGCTCCGCACTGCTTTGCTATTAGCTGTCATATTTTTCTTTTTAATTACGGCTTGATTTGTTTGAGCCGGTAGTCTTTCAAAAACAACTTCTCTATCTCGGGAGATAGTGATAAAGCCGGTGTGTACTCCCGTCTCCAGATCCCACTTTGTAGAATCTCAGTAAATTTTTTGTTGTTGTTGTTGTGTGTCGGTCTTAATATGACATACACAGAACATCGATAAAAACAACAATTCTAGAAATGCTTGAAAGGTTAGAAATTTATTGAATTTTACTAATTCAATATCGGTTGGCTACTAGCTAATTTGTGGGGCAGTGGTTTGTTTGTTGCTATTGTTTAGGAGTCAAATAAGTTATTTTGTTTCCTAGGCCACAACAGGATTAGTGGAGTCAGTTCAAATCAAAATAATTAGGAGTAATAGATCTACTATTCTGTCAGTAGAAGTTTTTATCCATTCAAGGACTTGTAATTGAGAAATAAAGAGCACTTCTATTTGCTTTTATCAATGTTACTTTAGGGGAGATGAAATCTTCAATCTCTGATAGATGAGTGATATTTCATTCATAAATATATTTACGTTATATTTGTCCTTACTGTCCATTACTTCAATTGAAAAATTAGCCTTGTGCTTTGATTTTTGAGTTGCTTATATTTAATTTGGTGCATATACGTAATACACACATTGTGTACATTCTTGAGTTTCTTTGATGAAATTGTTTTCATAAGAATGAAATATACCCCTACATCTTCCCACTACTGCTCTATTCATCATTGTTAACATTACAAAATACAAATGAAAACAAAAAGCAGAACAAAGAGTTGGCATTTCCACTTGCTTCAGCAATTCAAGTCTCAAGGGAATGGGCGTTCACAAATTTTATCCACTCATTCTTGAGGAATAATGTATCGCCAATTTCGGTCAATTCTACCTTTCAAGTTGAAGCACTTAAGACTTACATAAGCTTCTACCTTATTCATCAAACTTTTAGCAATTTTCTGGGGTATGACCTGCAATTTCATCATTCCTAATTAACTTTCACATTTTATGTACAACAATAAGACTAGCTAAGATCACACAAATTAAAGATGTATCTTCATTATCTCCACGAGAAAGGTTGAACACGCATACATAATATGCTTTTACGGTAATTATCGATACAAAAGTAATCCAACAAATCATGTATCACAATTAAGACATCAACAACAATCCAACAAATCCAGTATAACTGTAAAGACATCAACACTATGGGCTACAACAAATTCAGTAAAGATATGGATAGTGATGCCTCTAGACGACACATCTGCCTAACTATTGACGAAATATGCTGACATCCAAGATTGGTTTTTCATTTTCTCCACTGACAAGGTTGAACACGCATACATCATATGGTCCAAGAAAAGTATCCTTACAAAACTGTTTCCAATTACCAGTCAGTGCACCACCATAATCTGTGTGACTGTATGTTGCTTCGCACATGGTTTCAATCACAGTTTGGCTCCTGCGCGGGAGATGGAGCCTTGCCCACTCTGAAGGAACTGTCTGCAGCAAGTCAATTGATCCAGCAGAAAAGTTAGATTTATGATGTTCTTTTATTATCTACGAAAATATAAATTTAGATTTACCATATAACACCGTCCAAAAACATGTGAGCGCTTCACAACTTTCTGGTGTTGCAGCTGCCTTTGCCATCTCTAATGCCCTTTGCTGGTCAGATGTACCCCCACCAGACCAGTTCTGGTATTGGTACCTTTATCAAAGTCATTAAAAAGAAAATTATTATGTTCACTCATAGTATGACACTGAGATTCAAGTAAAGAAGGAAGACTTACTTTTGATTTCCCTAGACCGCATATTGACATTAGCTCGACGAGGACCCCGTGCTCTAGATGTTGTAGCAGATGCAAGCTTATTGTTCCTTCTTTTAGTGACCACATAATCATCATCTGAATTAGATGAATTGGTAGTGTGCGCAGATACTGGAGTCGATGCCTTAGATTTGTTTGTTGCTGGGGCCTCACATGAAAAAGATTTACCAGTGTATGATGTTGGAGTCGATGCATGCTTCGATTTCTTTATCGCAGCAGCCTCAGGCGCACCATTTGTTGTATCGTTGTTTACTGTTATAGACCTCTTTGTCTAGCAACATCGGTGTCCTCACATTTTTTTATGTAAAACGAACTCTCTTTCTCGCACGAGCTTTGACTATCAAACACTGAAACATCAAACCTTGAGGCTCCAATGTACTTAAAGACGAGTAAGTCATTTTCCTCAAGGGAATGGGCGTCCACAAATTCTTTCCACCCATTTTTTAGGAACAATGTATCGCCAGTTGCGGTCAATTCTACCTTCCAAGTTGAACCACTTGGACCTGTAAGACTAACATAAGCTTCTAGCTTATTCCCCATGCTTTTAGCAATTTTCTGGGGTATGACCTGCAATTTTATCAATCCTCGTTAAGATGCACATTTTATGTACAACAAGAAAACTAGCTAAGATAAAAAAAATATCCAAACAACTATCGGTTATGTGGACGAGCAATTATAATCTATTAATATCCTTAATATGTTTATTTTTTACCCTTACATAAGTGTAATTAACATAATATCAAACTATAATTTAAAATTGAATTTTAAAAAAAATTCATTATTGGCTATTCTGGTAAATTAAATAGTCAAAATAAAATTATAAACAAATATAATTTTTTGAGTTTTTAAATTCTTTGTTCTATTATATGGTATTTCCTTGAAATTATTAAATTGTTTCAAGACGTCACCACTATTCATTCCTCTTATTTTTTATTCATTCTCTTTCTTTCCTGATATTCTTAAACAATAATTTATTTATCCATTAATTTTTATTTTTATTTCTTGCTCCCATTATAATATTTAAGATGTAAAATTAAAGTACACTAATATTTAAGTTGTAAACATTATTTGAAAACTATATATATATATATATAATTTATGAATTCTTTTTAATATAAAATATATTTTTCAACAATTATAATCCAATAATATTTAAATAACGTAGTAAAAATTCAAAGAAAAATTCAACCTAATTTCCAACCCTAATCTCAACTAAGTCATTTTCATTTCTGCCGCTTTTATTTTATTGGTTTTGATGATTGACTTTTTCTAGAAAAGGAAAATGAGTGCTTCAAATCGAATTGAATAAACTTATCAGTCCTTTTGAAGAATAAAATATTTTTAATTAATTTATTAAGAATTGACCTGATTATAGGTTTGTTGATTATAAACACAAGAAATGGAGACACTTGAATTCTTGAGCGTATTAACGGCACTGCAGTTGAAAGCGGCAAAAAAAAGGTATTAGGGTTTAAAATTTACAATAGATTTTATACTCTTTTCAGATTTTTGTTGACCATTTAATATTTTATATTTAGTGGCGTATTTATCTGTATTTGTGTGACGTAAGCACCTATAAATGAGAAAACACTAATTATAAGAATCTTTTCATTTTCAAAATTTGAGTTCAAAAAATATAATTAATAATAGAGAGTTCATCAATGTCCCTATATTTTTTAGTGAATTTTCATTGATCATTCATCATTGTCGTTTGTCATGCATTTTTTTATGTTATGTTTTAAAAATATTTTAAATTTATAGTTATTTTAGGGAAAAATGATGAATATACCCTAAACTATCAAATATAGTATATGAATACCTTCTTTTATACTGTTTGGACACTAGAGTCCCTGTCGTTCAAAAGTAGAGCATTTGTGCCCTTTACTCTAATGGAGGGACACATGTCTCGACCTTAAAGGCCTATTCAAAATTTATTTGATTTTTACCCATAATTAAAAAAAAAACCACCCCTAATTAAAAATTCACCCAAATAACTTAAACTCATCCCCAAATTATAACACAAATTCCCCCTACAAATCAGTAACACAATCAAGAAGCCAAATCAACGTTTTTTTTCAAACCAAAGGAATCAATGTAAAAACTCACCTAAGATTCATCCACCACAAAAATGGTCAACATCCATTATTGTATTCACAATCTTTGCTAATATTCCTTCTTACACTAATTTCCACTAACCCCACTTCCTCATTTAAGCCTAAATCAGCAAACCCACATTCAAATTTGGTTCTTTTTGATGAAATCTTGTCTGAGTTGCCTCGATTAGCTTACTCGATTTCAAGTACTACAATCGACGGTGTAAAGATGAAACGATTCCAGCTAATTCTTCTCTATAGTTCATTTGTTTTTATACCCTGAATTGAA
Organism: Solanum paucissectum; assembly: GCA_029582445.1. NCBI lineage: Eukaryota > Viridiplantae > Streptophyta > Magnoliopsida > Solanales > Solanaceae > Solanum > Solanum paucissectum. The sequence goes on along the minus strand of JAJONZ010003888.1, from coordinate 19,364 downwards.
TTTTACTTCTTTCATTAATCATTCCTTCTTTTTTGTGCATCTTGTTTGTCCTTAACATTTCTTGATGTAACTGAAAGTGACAGTTTTGAACCATATCAGGTAACTTTCTCTCTCAATGGGTTTGCTGACATTGTTCTTATGTCTCCTTTGTCGTGAATTCTTTATATAATTCATATTTATTGAGTTTCAACTTAGAAGAGGTTTAGGATTCTATTCTATTTATCTACAATTTTGAAACTTGATTACCCAAAATAAAAGAAAGTTGACATTGATGGCGTGATTGAAGGTTCTTCCTTTTGAATGTTGATTTTCAATAATGGAAAGCTTATCGAGTATTTGGGCCAACAAAGTGTGGCTTTTAAAACTTCAAATGCCACAACATCCAAAGGTGTGGCCTAGTGGTCAATGATGTGGTTGAGAACCCTGGAGTCTTAGATTTCTAACTTAGCAGAGACAGAAAACGTTTTCTAGGTGATTTTCCCATCTGTCCTAGCCTTGATGGACAGAATTACCTGATACCTATTGTTGGTGGAAGGTAGCAAAACTAATGCCCTTTCACCACTTCTAAGTCCTATTCTTTCAAAAAATAGTCGATGTCATTCTATGAAAGCAAGATATGGGGCCCATAACATACGTCCGCCACTGACTCTGAAGGAACTGTAAGTCAATTGATCCAACAGAAAAATAACACAAGTTAAATTTCTGGTGTTCTTTTATTCTCTATGAAAACATAAATTTAGAGATAAATGATTTTCCACTGCATAACCACTACACAATTGTTTGGTGTTGCAGCAGCCTTTGCCAATTCTAATACGTACTCTTTGCTTCTTAGATGTATTAAAGTGTCATGATTTCATGAATAGTTGCACCATTCAACTCGAATAATTAAACAATTGAATATTATGTTAACTCATAAAAAAGAACTGATAAAAAACCCTCTTTATATTGATCCTTTATTGACCCTTATAGAGAAAATCTAGGTAATAGGAAAACCTAAGTAACTACAATCCTAAAGATAAGAAAGCTGATAAGTACAAAATTAATATAATTAAACTGAATAAAAAAAGTTCTACAAATGGCAAGAGTCCTAGATATCTGCTACCCTTATTACGCCCCCGCAAGTTGGCGTCGAGGTCTACTATGCCCAACCTGGAGAAATGGTTACTGAAAAGAGCACGCGGAAGGGACTTTGTGAGAAGATCTACAACTTGATAAGTAGCATGTACATGGGTAATTTCAAGTTGTTTGCGTTCAACCTGCTCACGGACAAAATGCAAGTCGATGGCAGAATGAGGAGTGACTGTAAGAACGGTAGAGAATGGAAAGAGCAAACGTACTGGACACCATTTATATTCTTTCAATTTTTTCATATTCTTTTTGGAGTTTTTGATAAACAACTTGTAAGTGACAAAGATTCTTTAATTTTTTTTATGAGGCTTTGTTATGTGGATGAAATTTTGCGAAATCTAAATTCTCTTTGATTTTATTTTTTTAAAATGATTTTCAAATTATATTTTCTGAAAAGCATGGCACTTTACCTTTTTGACTAATTGTATTTTTAAAATAATAATTGTGGTATGCAATTCGTTAAAAAATAGAGATCTCCTATTGGTAATGAAACTATGCTTCCATTCTCCTTTTACGGAAAATGAAGCTATGAATTAATAAATTTATTGAATTTGATCTAAAGTACCTATTTTCCTTTCATAGAAAAATTCAATTGTCAAAATCAATTAAAAAAGGGCAAATTACAGAAATCACATACTTTTAAGGCAAAATTACAATCTATCCCTTCAAAGTTTATAATTATAGAAATCCCTCAAAACGGATACAATAATATAAGTGCTGATACATTAATCTGATGCGCGAGATACATTAATCGTTAAGTAAGATACATTACATTTTATACATGATACACTAATCTGATGTACATTTTATACATGATATACTATCTGATGCGCGAGATACACTAATCTGATGTACATTTTATATATGATACACTATTTGATGCGCATACACTAATCTGATGCTCGAGATACACTAATCTGATGCGCGAAAATGAGGGATTTTAGAGATTTGTAAAACTTATAAGGGATAATGGTAATAAGTAAACTAAAAGGTGGGATTTCAACAATTTTTCCATTAAAAAACAGCAAAAACGAAAATGACTCAACTAAGATCGGGGTTGGAAATTAGGTTAAGTTTTTGGGTTTTTATTTCCTTGCTTAAAATTAAATTAGGAAAATAAAAGTTGAAAAATATATAAGATATTTTTTAAAAATCACAAATATATATATATACTAGCGTGTACGAACGTGCGTTGCACGTTACTGTGCCAATTATTAACAGGTATTTTGAATAAAAAGTGCTTGTAAGGTATTAAAATTATAATAAATAGTAATCTATTTTAAATTTGTATACAAACAAACAATTCAATTATGAAAAGTATTGGTCCTATAATTATTATTCATCATCATAATTCAATTCTAAATGCAGGTTGCACAAAAAATAATTTGCAAATAAACTTACCGCATTGTGTACTTCAACTTTACAACTTAAATATGGAAAAGGAGCAAAAAACTAAAATTAAAATTAATGAGTAAACAAATTATTATTTGAGAATATCAGGAAAGAAAGAGAAGGAACAAAGACCAAGAGGAATGAATAGTGGTGACGTCTTGAAACAATTCAATAATTTCGAGGAAACATCATATAATAGAACGAAGAATTTATAATCTCAAAAAATTATATTTCTTTATAATTTTATTTTGACTACTTAATTTATCAGAATGGCCAAAAATGAAAATTTTAAAAATTCAATTATAAATTTAACATTAAAAAATAATTTCTACTCACCAACCAAATATTGTATTTCAGTAAAGTTTAAGAGTTTTGTTGGCAAAATTGCAAGTACAAGGATCCAATTTACAAACGGAACCAAGTACAAGAGCCTCTCATGTCATTCCGTCTTTATAAATATTTTTTTCTCCATAAAAGGAACTTTTTAAAGTTGAGTCATATTTAATTATAGAAAAATCTATGTACTTTTATTCGTTCACTGTACTAAAAATAAGGCGTGATCCAATAGAGTGAAACTTTGATTTCTCATTCTAGATTCTAGAAGATGTTCTGTCTAATTACTGTTTATACATATACAGACAAAAGACCAAACACCAGATGTTTCAGGACGACTGAACTAAAACACAGACTTATTTACAAAGAGAAATCTATAACATGAAGAAAATAAGAAGCTTTTCTGGCAGTACTTATACAACACAGTCTGAACAAGAGTGCTCAGACAATGCCAACAACAAAACATCTAAGGCTACTGAAGGTATATGTCCAACCTAGTCATATGTTTGATAATCTACTTTTAAGTGCTTCTCCATAACATTGATATGTGTTCCTTTTCTGATCCCATGTATTCAAGTTTCGTTATCATCCAGCGAAACGCCAAGCCTGAAACTAAGAGTAGTTAGCCACCAGACCACCAGATGATGGAATTGAACAGCAATGGCCTTATGTTGATATAAAGAAAGTACAGAAACTGAAATAGTAAACGTCTTCGGGGAAAAGAAAAGAAAGAAACTGAAACAGTAAAGGGAAGGGAAATCATCATTTCGTCATACAAATAGCAGAAAATTGCAACTATATTTTTTAGGTCAGCACCATATATAACTCCCTCCATATTTCAAAATTTTGTGGCGCTTTGTAATAGCACTACGGAAGCAAACTGTAAAAAGGCATGTGACACTCTTATCAAATGCGATGGGAACCATTATTATTAGAATGAAAAGAGAGCTTACCCCTCACCTTGTATTAGGCAAAAAGTAATCTTTCCTACAGTGTTTCACACCAAAGGTCTCTAGCTTGTCAAGGACGCAAGGATATCCGGCTCTCTAGGAGTTATTCCATTTTGGTAATCTAAACCCTTCTTCCCAATTGCACATATATGTACACGCATTTCATATTTCCCAATGAGCTCAAATATGCAGATATCTCCCATATGGATGTCATTCTCTCGGACAAATGCCGACCATCCTCCGCAGAATGTGTGCAGCGTTTGTACCTTTACAGTCGGAATTGAATTTACAGTCCAACATTCTCCTTTCAAGTTCTGTAGCACAATCTCTGTTCTGCAGTTTGGGAGATGTTCCATTGAGAACTGACATGGAACTTTCTGAGAAAGACGTAGAAGGCTCTAAGAACATGAATTTAAAGCAAAGAATAGCATGAAAAACGCCATAACATCAAACAACTTAAATTGGCCTAAGGAACAAGTATCAGCAGAAATGAAGAGAATGCCATAGCTGTAATCTATTCAAGATCAAAATAGTCATGATGCATTTACTTAATATTATGTTTGCAGCTTTACTTGCAGCACATCGAGATAGGATCAAAAGTATGCATGTTGATCCATACAACAGCTAGACTCACATTTAATCTTTACAAATAACCAGTTAAACCAGTTTTAATTTCCTTCTTGAGCAATCTCAATTCAGTTTCATTCCAAGACTATTTATTTCAATTGTGCATTGTTCTTTTTTCGGGTCAAATACATAAAATATTTAGTTCAAATTTTATTTATCTCTTTTTTAGATGCAATGATTATTCGTTCAAAGGTGTATTTCTTCTTTTCTTGGCCTTGATTAGAATATAATATCTTCCGCCAAAAAAAAAATTATAGTCAAAATATTGTTGTTCCATTTTATTTTATTTCTTATTTGTTACAGAACTGGCTCCGAAAAGATGATTTATATAATTAGTAAACTTAAAAAGGTAAAATATATATTTTTTTCTAAAGAAAAGCTACATGGATTAAAAAAAATAATCCATGTAGCAGCGCGTGTGTCAGCGTTTAAGGGGATTGTGACAATCAAATTACCAAGTTGATGGGAGTAATTAAGCCAAAGCCAAGTTTAGGTGTGCACCGAATAAGACTCGACAAATTTAGGGGGGTCACCATCTATTTACTTTGATGTAAGCCCAATAGAATAGATACCACTAAATTTATAATTAACTTTATAGGTCACTGATGTAAAAACAAAAGGCATCACTAACAAGATTCACATCATTTACACGGATGTCTGGAGCACCTACAACCTACAATTGTCTTGACTTGGTTATATGCAAAGTCATAGATTAACACTTTGTATAGGGGCTGAGAGAAATACTCTCTTTTGTCAATCTGTTACTTAACTATACCTCTTGTATCTTTGCATCTCCTTAATGCTTTTTTTAATAAAACATATTAATTACTTCATCAAAAAAAAAAACGATTCACTCAGACAACAATTTTGTTTTGACTGTTGATTTTATGTTCTGTTAGAAGGCCCTTATCAAACAACAATTATCTGCTAGAAGGCAAAGAGGGGTCAAAATACCAAACACATCAACTCTATAGAGAGACAAAACTAGGCTTCAAGTCCAGTGGGCATTTAGTTTCTACCTATGAAATAATTTTTATGTTGGGAAATAATGTTTTTGACATATATTAAACATTTGAGAAAAAATGAACAAGCTCCAATAGAAAATATTGAAAAGGGAAAATATTTCGAAGATGATCATGAATGTTTGGAATCCATATTATGCAACCAGATGGAATGGAAAAGGTTGGGACAATAATAATAAATAGAAAGATAAAACAAGCAAAAGAACTCACCAAGGTGTAAGAGCCACTAATGTTGAATTTTTTCATGAGTCGCACGAAATGAGGGAAATTGGAAATGAAAGATTCAGCAGCTAATTTCTCTTCAGGTACTGATTTCATGGACACACAGCTCTTGGTGAAAGAACCCTGTTTATCTTGAGAACTTGTAGGTTTCCTGATTGCTGTTCGAGCACGATAGTTGAAAGGATTCAATATAAATTCAGTGTGAGGACGGACAGTTAAAATAAGTTAGTTAATTGTCCTTCAAATTACCTGAATCTCCACTGCTAATCTTTGACTGAGAATGGAGCTCATGATTCTTCAACATATTACCATGTTTCTCTTTGTCAGGAGCACATCCTTTTCTATCATATGTCATAACCTTCGCTTGATTAGAATTTGATCCCACTTTCCTGGACTTACATCCAGAATTTTTTGCATAATCAGTAACTAGTCCTTCATCAACTACCTTACTACTGTAATCACTTCCTTCCTTTTCCACCCTAAGAACACGCACACGCAATTCACACTTGCGGACAAGCTCAAAGATGCAGGTATCTCCCAAGTCAATGTTATTGTCGCGAACAAAGGATAACCACCCTCCACAAAAGGTATGTGATGTTTGTACTCTTGTAGTCGGGATTGAATTCACAGTCCAAGTTTTCCCTTTTAAATTATGAAGTAAAATCTTCACCTTGCAGTTGGGAAGGTGTTCCGTGGCAAATTGGTAAGGGATGTGCTGCCAAAGAAAATATGAAGGAGATCAACAAACCAAGTGATGCACATGCAGGAGTGGTGAAAGAAAAAATAACCTTGTCTAATCGTTGCAATATTACTCCAAACTAAACATCAAATAAAGGCAATGTCACCAGAGTGATTCATCTCCTAAGATGAAGCAAATCCACATGGAAAAGCACAGGCATACCATAAATCAATCACTAATGATACAGAAGACTACAAGGGAAACTGAATGCCACAACTCCCTGGCGGATAAGATTGTTGTAATATATACTCCCTCCATTTCAATTTATTTCTCTTACTTTTATTTTGATAAAGGTGAAATTAAATGTTTGTCTTACTTTACTTTTTAGTCCGTTTCAAAAAGAATGCCCTTCCCCTTTTTGGCAACTCTTTAATTCTAACTTTCCAACACGTTTAAGACCACAAGATTAAAGGGCATTTAGGTACATTCTACATGTCTTTGAATTAAAACCACAAGATTCAAAAGTTTCCTTTACTTATTAAACTCGGGCCAAGACCAGACAACTAAATTGGAACGGAGGGAATAGATAACAACATCAACCATATCAACAAAATAGGCATGTGGTTCACTATAAAATAGGCAGGTTAAGGACAAATATGCAGTTAGTAAAACAAACAGAAACATCAGTAGGCAGCTCAGATATTGGTGGCAACAAAACTATAACAACCAAAACAACTTTACCACGCTGCACATAATCCTCAACCACAACATTCTTTAAAAAGATCTATGAACAATTCTGATTGGTCAATAAAAATCGATTTCAATGCTATTTTTTTATGAGTTTAGCCAATTCATCATGAAAGGTAAAAGGGGATAAAGGAACCGTGTATTGATTATCTTGTAAATATAAGTTGTCTTCCTCCATAAAAACTCATTTGATGCACTTATTGATAGTAAGATATGTTGAAGCAATGCATTACAGTAGCTAAGACTACTGTAAGATTTTGTTGTTCAGCAAGACATTTCAAGAATGTTAGTTTAAAGAAAACAGAAGACCTACTCACCAGGGTGTATGAGCCACTGATGTTGAACCTCTTCATAACTTTAGTAAAGCTGGGGAAACTTGACGTAAACAAACGGGCAACCTTTTCTGCTTCCTGTGCAGGCAACCACATATCTTTCTCGGAGGAAGCATTGCCTGTTTTCATCTTTGCTTTAGATTCAAAATACCAGTTACTATTCCAAATCATTACTAAAAATTTTGTTATGTAGTTATTTCTAACAGCTGAAATTTCATTGCCATTACGAAAACAACAAAAAATTTGGTTAGGAGAATTGCAGGGCAAAAATGTATACAAACACTTTGCACAGTAAGAAATATTACATAGTTGTAAAGAATCAGGCAACACATGAGAAAAGTATGTTCTGAACTTAAATATACAAATAAAAATGTCGGCTCTCTAAACACGTAGATTTTCGCCGAGCCAGTTGCACAATTCAATGGGAAAAATTGGTGTTTACTAAATGTCTGTGCATGATTAAAATGAACTGTAACATCAAATTGGCTTGATTAAACTTATGGACAATTCAAAGAACACTTCTCAAACTAGAAAAATTGAACTGAAAACAATAAAAATAAACAATATAACCATTCACCTGGATTGCTAAAGATTATCTTTGCTTGAGCTGGCACAGCAATGGTAACTTTACTGTTTAATGCATCTCCAGCATTCTCCATTTCATCCAGAAAACTAGCAGCATAATTTCTTCCTGCATATGAGCAAACTGCATCTTCTGGAGTGTACCCATCCTTGCTAGATGCAAGACCATGGGTATCCTGGCTACTTGTGCATTCGGAAGGGATCTCAGTGCTTCTCATTTTCTTCGGTAAACCTTCAACAATGCAATCTAATAAAACGGAGTTCCCTCGGTCTCTTTTTTTCAGAGCAAGATTGTACAAGTCAGTTGCTCCTTGACTGCAGTCAGCGTTATAGGAAGCCTCCTTCTCACATGAACTCTCGTCAAATACTTGCACAGCGAAATGCAAATCACCATCATATCTGAAAACCAAAGAATCCCCTGTTTCAAGGCAGTGATCTTTAACAAATGAAACCCATCCATTGTGGAAGAATAAACCATCATCTTGCTGTATCAAGTCCACAGGCCAAGCATTTCCACTGGGACCCACCAAAACTGTTGTTCCGGAAGCTCTTCCTTCCATTTGTTTAATGAATTTTGATGGAATTTTCTGCAATATAGAAATCAAAACAATTAATAAACTTTGCAAGAGTTGATAACATAAGTTCTTCAGAAGAGTTTGTTTTTAAAATAAAATAACTTCATTTTAAAATGCATAGGCAAGTCGTTCCAAGAGCAACGGTTACTGATCTCTGTTACAAAAATCTTTATATTGCCTTGAAATAACGATGTTGGCATGTTGCAAAAGTATCACGTGCCTGACGTAGCTCATTCATATGGAGCCTGTCACACAACTATGCAGGGCCCTAAGTTAATCCCCCCCCTTATACTCTGAACGCTAAGATCTCAGTTTATAGTTTATGAAGCTTGTTAAACTTAAACAATGAATGTACCATTTGTCTGATACGTAGCATATCGAATAATCATATCTCTATGACACAATTATTTACTAAGTGAAGCAAATGTAGCTCAAAGTACTAAAAAACAACTACTAAAACAGCCTAAATAAAAAACAATCTCAATGCTGCATTCACTGTCATCATGCATTTGTTATAGTTTCACTAAAGTTTGTTGCTTTGATCCAAAAACAACATTCTTGGCCAATGAATAGTCCTTATAGTTACACTAAAGTTTGTTGCTTTGATCAAAAACAACATCATTGGCCAATGAGTAGTTTTTATAGTTACACTAAAGTTTGTTGCTTTGATGCAAAAACAACAGTCCTAGCCAATGAATAGTCCTTATAGTTACACTAAAGTTAGTTGCTTAGATCCAAAAACAACATTCTTGGCCAACCCCTTTCTTCAAAACACTTTCGCTCATTTGTTACAATTAGCCCAAATGCAGTAAGAATAGCAACGAACCCAACACAGTAAAAAGATTTAAGTCTTTTTTTGACAGAATGATATATAGAGGAACAAAAAAGAAAAATTCAACAAACATGAATGTACCAACAAGTTGTGAAGCTAAGAGCAATATGGCAATGTGAACCAATGCTTACCAATTTTTCAGAATTCATGGAAGGGTTAAAACCCACAAGAAAATGAGGCCTTCTTGCATCCAACATCTCTATTTCCTCTCTTTTTCACCTAAATTTTGAAGCTAAAACCCTAAAGAACCCCACAAAATTCCTTCAACCCCATTTTCTTAGAATCTGGGGATGTGAAATTAAGCAAGTAATCAAACACACAGCAATCAAAATTCAGAAAGCAAATGTTGAAAATCGAGAAAAAAAAATGGAAATTAATTGACTCGTAAAGAGGAAAGTTTCAGATGAAAATTAACAATTTCTGCACAGAGCAATGTGACCCGAGCGAGCTGGTGGGGGGGGGTGGGGGTGGAGTAAAGGAAATTCCTGAAATACCCCGTGGGGTAAAGCGTGAGTTACACGTAGTTCAGAATGGGGAAATCAAGGCGCGTGGGTTAAGTGAAGAAAGAAAGTACAAACACTTGTGATTAGGATATAATCCAAATGATAATTAAGATTTAGGATGAAAAAATTGAAGCATTCGATTAGTCATGGGAGTTAATGATTATTTTAACAGTTTTTCTTGGCTTAAATTTATTTTTCTTTTAATTGATTCGATTTACTTCAATCAATTTTATGCACATTTATTGAAATTTTAAAGCAATATTTTACATGATCCTACATAAAAAAAGAGAGTACAGAAGTCCAGAATTAAGATATATAGAAGATTAATAGATAGTTGAGTATGGTTGTTCGTTAAATGCCCTCCTGTGTTTATAGTAGTATGTAGTCTTTAATAATTATGTAGTTTCTCATTTTTATTTATGCTTTTTACTATGTGTTGTTCTTTTTTGCTTTGTTGCTTGAAATTTTGTTGTCTTAAGTCGATGATTTATGTGTATATTTCATTATCCTCAGATTCCACGGCAAATTATCTTATATTTCTATTTTTATATTAGCATGGGAGATATATATGCTATAATTAACCCCACCACCTCCGACGATCCATTAGCAAACTTCTTCGCTGATTCATCGCTATTTGTGCTCGTATAGATAACATAAATTCATCGATAATTTGTTGCTAAATAAAATTAGCGAGACAAAAAATTAGTAGTGGAAGCTGCAATGGGTGATGGCTCAATTAGAGAAAAGTAATAAATAATATTGACTGATTAGGAGTAATAAGGGCATACGCACTGCAATTTAATTTTAATATTATTATTTAGATTTTGATGCTAATTAAAAGTGTTTAATGTTCATTCGAATGTTTTAACAACTTAAAAATAGATCGAATGTATAATTAATTGGAGTTTAATTTGCTTAGATTTAGATTATTAATTTGATTTGAGTATTGTTGTCTTGAGAAATCAGGGGTTATAAGAAGGTGGAGACTTGGGGGTTTACTTAATTCGTAGCAATCATAAATAATAATTCAATTGTCACTTTATTGTACTGAAATTGATAAATTATTTTTCTATGACTTAGAAGTCACATAAGTTTATTTAAGTAATATAAAGTTACAGAGGAGAAAATAAAGGATAATTATATATGATATTTGAATAGAATTGAATGACATTTAGTTAAAGAAAATTTATAATTCTAAAAAATATGTTTACATTATAAAATATAATTTCGTGACTCGTCGTGCGAGTACTGAAATAAAGTTGAATAACTTTTATATTACAAATATAAATTATATCTTCGATATTATTAAAATAAAAAATTAATTATTGTCTATGAAATCAACTCACAATGATGCTAATTTATTGAAGTACTTTTCATGTGTGTCCAAATCTTGTTTTTTGTATAGATAGAGAATATGGAGGGAGCCAATTATTTCTTTACGAATTTGGCAAGACTTATAATCATTTTAACATAAATATCATATTTATATAAAATAATTTATTCAATATGTATATATATAATTTATTAAAAAAATTAAAATTCACTAAACTCAAAATACTAACAAAGGCAAACACCATTATATAAAGTGAAGGACAAGATAATATACACACCAACACAGATAACAGCAATGAGTGAGCAATTAGAAAAAACACACTCGTTTGGCCATAATTTTTTTTTTTAAATATGGTATTAAAGCTATAATTTTAAAAATTTTGAAATTATGTTTAAAAATGCATTTCATATGGAAATTTTTTTATAAATTAAATTCTCAAAAATTCAAAAACTAGTCTAAGTAAAATTTTAATAATTTGAAAATATTTGAAAATAAAAAATGACCAAATTTAATCATAAAATAGATATTTAAAGACAAATATTTAAGAATCATTCAAAATTTATGCTCAAATAAATATTTGAAAACTATTCAAAATTTATAATTAAATAGATATTTGAAGAAATTTGGTTAATAACTATTCAAAATTATGGTCAAAAAGACATTTAAAAATATTTTCTTTTAAAGATTATCCAAAATATATAGTCAAACGCTATCAAAATTGATGCATGGTAACAAACTAACAGGACAGAAAGTGTCTAGCCAGTCCAAACACCTACCACCACCTCTGTTTTTACCTTTATTTTGCTTCTAAAGAAACCTCCAAAGATTGCATTTTTTGATAATTAATAAGTTGATTTGTCTTCTTATTCATCAGTTTCTTTGTAGGCATCAATTTCCCAAAATGTAGAATCTTTTTTTGTTGATATTGACACATGTTCTTCCATGCCTATACATAGTCACCAACTTTCTTTCTTTTTTGTGATTTCAAGTTATAAAGTTTCATTTTATTTTATTTTTGGTTCTTGAAAACAGAAGTTGTGTAAAATGGATGCAATTTTGAATCTTCAAGCTGTACCATTAGGAACTGCTCTTACTGTGGGTGGTCCAGTTGTTGCTCTTGGTGGGATTTCATTTTGGTTACTTAAGGAATATGTTAATGATCAAAAAAGGAAATCTTCAAATTGTCTCCCACCTGTTCCAGGTAAATTCATTACTTTTGAGTCTTTTGTATTCAATTCTGCAGAATCTTAGTAGCTCAGTTGATTGACTGTCTGAAACTATGGTGATGGTTTGATTCTCCACCTTGTAAACCTTTCCCCCATTTTTGGATTGAATTTAATGGTCCCCAACACATGTAGATTCTGGATTTGAAGGTTATAGGTTTGTTGTAGTTAGCTCAAGTTAATAAATAATAATAACCATGTTTATAATCAAACATTTATAGATATTTAGTGAATTTTTTTGCGAATTTAGAATTTCAAAAAAAAAAAAGTTATTGGGTTCACGTGAACGAGTTTACTAACCCTGCCCCCAATTTGTTGAGTTTGTAACATATAGGCAGAGGAGGATTCGTGATTTAAATTTGATGGTTCAACCTTTAAAATTATGTTTAAAATGTTGAATCTTTAGTAATTTTCTATATATATGTCTATGTTGTGTGTCGACGTGAGATTCGTCTGCCTAGCATGTAGCTAGGTAAATGTTGATGAGAAGTATGTGTTGATTTGGTGCAGAGGTTCCAGGTTTACCAGTGATTGGGAATTTGCTGCAGATGACTGAGAAAAAACCACACAAGACATTTACAAATTGGGCTGAAACTTATGGACCTATTTATTCCATCAAAACCGGCGCAAATACAATTGTTGTACTCAGTTCTAGTGAACTTGCTAAGGAGGTAATCACTGTTAAACCTCTTCTCTATGTTAATAAGTAAGGATTCAGGCATTGGAGTTCAAAGTTTGTCGCTAAAAGTAAACTTTGTACGGTTGTTATCCATTTTTTAGTTGCTGGTTTAATCGCTGGTTTTAAGTTGTGAAATGATTCAATCTGGTATTTTGAGTTTTTCTAGCTAGAAAGATACTAATATATGAGATAGGACATGCGTAGTAAAAAATAGTTTAAATGGTAGGCAGAAAGAGGAGAAATGTAGACACAAATGCATTACGTGGACCACACATTTTAGTAGGAATTGGATATATTTCATTACTAATATGTAGTGAGAGTCAGAAATATTTTAGTTCAGTCTGACTGAACGTAGCGATGAAACTTATATTCTGACTAATGCTGTATATGAGCCACAAAATTTCCTGATAGCTGTAGCTGCAACCTGCGTAGGTTTCATGTAGAAAATATGACTCGGTAATATCAACAGTACAGTGACGAAATCACCAATAGGTTGAGGTATAAGCTAAACATATAGAGGCATGCTTGATGCTAATCGCTTTGTCATTTGTGTGGCTTATCATATATGTACTCGTGATACTGTATATAGAGAAATTCTATTTGAAATCTTGCTATTGTGCTTGTTCATCTTTTTAGGCTATGGTGACTAGATTTTCGTCCATCTCAACCAGAAAGCTAACAAATGCATTGAGAATCCTTTCTTGTGATAAGAGCATAGTCGCGATAAGTGATTACAATGAGTTTCACAAGACAGCAAAGCGCCACGTACTGACCAGTGTTCTAGGACCAACTGCTCAGGTTTGTCATTTAGAAATCGGATTCCATATTTTGAATTATAATTTGATTCTCTTCATTTTTTTCATAGACTCCGTATCTAACGGGAAGTACTGCTTAATATGCAGAGGCGCTTCCGTATCCACAGGGACACCTTGGTAGAAAATGTGTCAAAGCAACTACATGATTTGGTTAGGACTGATCCTAACGAAGCAGTTAATCTCAGGAAGTCATTTCAGTCGGAACTTTTTGGTTTTGCATTGAAACAAGTGAGTTTCATCAGTATGTTGTTATTTTGGAAACTGCGCGATCATTTTAAATGTTTTAACTTCATTTGCAGGCTTTGGGAAAGGATATCGAGGCTATTTATGTGGAGGGACTCGACGCCACTTTGCCAAGAGAGGAATTACTCAATATCTTAGTGCTTGCTATAATGGAAGGTGCAATTGATGTGGATTGGAGAGATTTCTTCCCCTATCTAAAATGGGTTCCTAACAAAAGCTTTGAGCACAGAATTCAGCATAAACATCTGCGCAGGGAAGCCGTGATGAAGGCCCTAATAGCAGATCAAAGGAAACGTATCGATTCGGGAGAGGTGATCTTCTTCCTCCTTTTAAGCAGACACTTATTTCCACTCCATAGTCATGTTTGGACCTGGGCTAATTATCTAACGTGGCGGAATCTATATACAGGAACTGAACAGTTATATCGACTACTTGTTATCTGAAGCCAATACGTTAACAGAGAAGCAAATTCTGATGTTGCTTTGGGAGGATATTATCGAAACATCAGACACCACACTAGTGAGTACAGAATGGGCAATGTATGAATTGGCGAAAGATCCCAAACGACAGGTAGTATCATAATCATGCCCACTTCTTGTTTTTGCTATTCTATTTCTCCAATGTTTGGTTGTATCTCACGGCTGTTAATCGCGTAGGAACAACTCTTTTTGGAAATTCAAAATGTTTGTGGATCTAACAAGATCACTGAAGAGAAACTTTGCCAACTTCCATACTTATGTGCTGTCTTTCATGAAACATTGAGGAAGTATAGTCCTGTACCTATTGTTCCTCTAAGATATGTCCACGAAGACACGCAGGTAGGAGGGTACCATATTCCTAAAGGAACTGAGGTAATTAACCATTTCCCCCTACTTCTTGTAAATTAAAATTTTATTATCTAATCAAGTGAGGTAAACTCCGCATGTGTGAGCTTTGCTTACATTGTCAGTCCCAAGCCCAAGAAGGGTTGTGGTTGGCTGGCAGCCAGCGTAAAACTTGTCATCAGTTCATGATCAGTCCTGATAATACAAATATCGTTGGGACGTGCCCACCTAGGCACACATTTACAAAAAAATGAGCTTATATGAAGACGTGGGAATTCATTGTCGTTGTTATTATTTCTTATCTAGGTAACTGAATTAGTTGTCTATATACATTTTGTACGCAGATCGCAATAAATATATACGGTTGCAATAGGGACAAGAACGTGTGGGAGAGTCCTGAAGAGTGGAAGCCTGAACGATTTCTTAACGGAAAGTATGATCCAATGGAATTGCAGAAGACAATGGCGTTCGGGGCTGGAAAAAGGGTATGTGCTGGTGCTCAGCAAGCAATGACAATTAGTTGCACAGCTATTGCTAGATTGATACAAGAGTTTGAATGGAGCTTAAAAGAGGGAGAAGAGGAAAATGTTGCAACAATGGGTCTTACTACTCATAAACTTTACCCAATGCTAGCTCATATCAAGCCAAGAAATTGAAAGGGAGTCTTTAATTACCGTAACAGGTAAATTTGTTGTCATGTGATCAGGAGGTCACAGGTTCAGACCATGGAAATAGTCTCATCACTCATGCAGAAATGTTAGATAAGACTGTGTATAATAAACTCTTGTGGTTCGGCCGTTTTAGTGCATTTGGCTGCCCAAGATTTGAACTTTCTACTCTGTATTAGCAGAGCTTGCTATTTTGTTAGTTTTAAGTTATGAATATGGACATCTTTCTTTAACTTATCCAGTTCGAACTTAGTCCAAGTAAATTCACTATTATTATGATGATAATTTTAGCATTTCATTGCACCGTCTGTCCTTCAAACGGGTTGATCTTTAATTTTTTTCTATTGTAACTGAATCTATGTCTCACAAGATATATATTTTTATGATGTGAAAATATAAACTTATGTCTCACGAAAAAGCTATTTCCCTCGAGGCTAACCAATATACATAGGTAAGATTTTCAATAAAGATAAACATCATATTTTTTCACAAATAAGGGGAGAAAAAAAGGTTGAGTCAGTAATTTGTGTTATATAAAGAGATGAAAGCGACAATGCGTATAAAAACAGAAGTGAGCAGAGGGAGATCACATCAGATAAGTGACTGATTTTGTAGTGCTGTTTCTGGGATTAAAGCACAGGTTTTTGTTTGTAACTATCTGTAATTCTGAAACAAACAGACACATAGAGATTAGAGACTGGTTACAATTTTGAGAAAACTAAACACCAAGGGTCGTTTGGTTTGAATACGAGTTATGATGGGATAAGTTATATTGGGATAAGTTATGATGGGATAAGTTGTTCTGCGATTATTTCTTATTTAGTGTTTGATTTGTTGTATTCAAAATAATATATATTGATAAATTTTAAGAACAAGTTGTTTGTTCACAAAATTACCCTTCACTATATTTAAACTTTTTAAATTTTTCTTTGCGAGCTTTAGTTATTCATTTTTTAAAATAAAACTTTTATTTTATTTAACTTAAATATTTTTGTTTATGTATGCCCATGATAAGTACCATGTGTATTTAAAAATATAACTTTTTTCTTGGAGTATTTAGCTTAAAAATAGAACTTCTCACTTAAGTTTATTAAAGAGAAGAAAATTTATGAGAAATCAAAATAAAATAAACATAAGAATTAGTCAAATAAATTCATAAATAAAAATTATATTTATATAGAATAATTTTTTAATAGAAAAATATGTATAATTATCATAAAAATAAGGAGTAGTAAATATTATTATACATGGTATTACAAAAAATATAAATATACATAAATGTGAAAAATGATGTATAAAAAGAATTTAAAGGGATATATTTGTCATTTACCTATTTTATCCGGGATAAGTTATCCCGGGATTACTATACCACCCAATATGAGGGATAACTTATTCCGACACTAATTCATAATCCTGGGATAAGTTATCCCAAGCTTTGCAACCAAACAACGAAATAAAGGGTACTTAAAATTTATCCTGGGACTAACTCTCCTTATCCATCACACTAAACGACCCCTAAATATTGAACTCTTTCGCTCATTCATTAAACATAGGACTAACCAAGAGTTGTCAAATGTTCTTTTTCGCCTGCCACTCCCACTAGACTTTTCACACAATATTGGTATCGTTAGGAGGTGAATTATTTATGTATTAATGAAATCAACAGACGTTCCTTGTCTTAAGTGAGGTGATTTGTTGGTTTCCTAAATCAATTTATCTTTGTTTGACATACTCAAATCTGTTGAGTTTAGATTTAAAAAAAATACGAAAGTATCCATTAATTTTGACCCTCAATTTTCTATAGTGTTCGATTAACAGTTTATAATTCCGATATAATAGATTGTGTATTTTTTATGTTACGAATAATATTTGGTGAGTTGTAGTGAGCACCGATTTGATAAGAAAGGATGAGTGGATGTGAAAAGGGGGGCCCACAAATTGCTTCCCACGCTAACCCGACAACCTCAATTATTCTGTCGGCTTCTCAAATCCCTAAAACATAAAATCTCCCATTATTCCCACTTCTCCCCATGCGTTGCGATTTGATTTTTTATGTGTTTGTTTCGTATTATATTAAAGTTTGATTATTTTAAATGTATGTTATTTAGGGTTTTATGTGTTATAATTTTTTATTTTTTATTTGATGTATAAAATTTATATTAAAGTTGAACTATTTTTAATATGTATCACGTAAGACTCCATTTAATAAAAAGTGTTTAAATTTCTAATTAAGAAAATAATGATCTCATCCACCGAAGACTCTATCTTCCTTGTCCTTTTCCCTTTTAAACTATTTTATTTCACCCCACTCGTTAGTCTGTAATTAGGATGTTCATGATTTGGTTTCAATTTGAATTCACTTTTTAATATAAAAAATAAATAAATATGTATTAATTTATTTTATTGATTTAATTCATTTTTTACTTATTACGAGGAAATGTAGCTACATGTTCAAGTAAATCAATAGCTTTTGTTTATTTCGTATATGATACATATAAAAAAAATACGTTAAATATTTGTAAATATTTTATTAAAAAACTAATTTTATAGTCACAAAAGTCTCTATCAAGTAACGATAAACTAAAGGAAAAAAATTGAAAGCCATAATAAAATTTAGTCGCACTACCATTTGTAAATGTGAAAAATAGATATTATAAATGTAAGCGTTTTTAGTTGAGTGAGCATAAGCCTATCTACCTTTTTTGTTGCACGTATGAGGAAAATGACTTTAAATGTAGTGGAGTATACAGATGATTTTTTTAAATTACAGGTAAATTTTATATGAATATTTGAATTATAAGTTGATTAATTTTTTAAAAGCTTTTATGTATATTCTCAAATACACATTATATTAGAGTCAATATTAAGAAAAATGTCATTCAAATACAAAATCAAAACAAATAGTAATTTAAATATCTAAATGAAATTTAACGTTGTCGTGTATTCTAACTTACTTTTAATATGTTGACTTTGTAAATTTATAGACTTATTAGGGGCTAAATATAAAGTCGTTTTTTATACACAAATTTTCCAAATTAATTATTTGTTAACTGTCATCTCCATTAGTCAAAAGGACGTCCTGATCATCTCGTCAAATAGGTTCAAGGTGGTCGGTCCTATATATTGTCATGTCCATTTTATTTTTTCATATCTGCTTAGACAGGGCAAAAATTAGTTTTAAGAGATCGTTCGGTACGAGTGGTGAAATAGATAAAGTTATTAAATTAATTTATAATATTTTATGAGATTAATTATTTCATTATATATATAAAAAAAACTTATCCCATCATTAAGTACTCGCAATACAAATTAATTTAAATATAAAATAAAATAATTTTATATGTTATAGCAAAATTACTATTTATTTTTATCTTTCATACCAAACGATCAGTAAGAGCAAGAAAGTGACTGGTAAGTGGTGTGCATTTGGTAAATCCAAATTGTTTTAATCAATACTCTTAACAAATTTAAGCTCAACTCTTTTGTTTATAATGCGTAACTCGCTATAATCAAGTCTGATATGATAATTTTAAAGATTAAACAAAAATATGCTATAGCTAGAATATTATATATTTTTAATAATATCTGCATATATAGTTAAATTCTTTGTAGATGCCAATTGCCATATGATAAAACCACACGTTTTTTTTTTTTT